>VYZX01032767.1:7670-61048 GCA_013401335.1 Brachypteracias leptosomus
TATTCTTGATGTGAAAATTATGGAAATTTTGGGCCTTCTGAACACCATAATTAGTTTTCAAAACATAAAATTATTTCATACTGCAAAACTACAGAAGTCTTGGCTACTGTATTGTGTTATATACCCTTGCCAGGAAAACCACAAATACTGTAAAAGACTATCTCCTTGTCTCTTCAGCAAATGAAGAGTTCTACCCTCTTTATGAGAGTTCTTACTATACTACACCAACAGAGATTGCAGCCAAATATTAATTGATTTATTTTTCATTATTATCATTACTAGTAGAAACTAGCAACGGGAAACTAGGAGGGAGAACAAGTTAAAAATAGTTGTCAACTAAATGTGGATCAATGACCAATTAAAGACCCTGAGAATAATGGAACATAGTGGGTGCACAAGAGGAGAAAAATGGATTATATTCATTGATGCAGAAATTGACAGATAACCAACAGGGGATCAAATAAAATTTTATAACTCTCCACTTAAAGGAAAAAAAAAAAAGTAATATTGGACTTGGTTATAATGGTTGGAGTTGGCAAATCCTGGTTTCCGGTGTCAATCCACAAACTTGGGCTGATAGTAGACATTGTAAAAGAAAAAGATACTGCTATACCAAGAGTATATAGCTGATAACTTCAACTGGTAGAGTTTTAAAGAGCATTTCTATCAGTATATCATAGAATTGAGTTTTTACAAAGTTTTTGCAAGATGTTTCTTTTTTTTTAATATCGTGAAGACAAGTCACTACCTCTTGATTTTTACTCTTGATAGAAGGATAGGTGATATGCATTCTCAGAAAAATCAAAAATTTTCCAGTTACAACCTCTGAACATCTGGTTGCCAAAATCAGAACAGAAATACGACACTTACAGAGATCAAATAACGTTTTTTCCTTTTTTTTCTTGGTTTCTTTTCTTTATAATTTGTTAAGACATAAAAACCAGCTTTTTATTTAAAAAAGCCCAGTGTGATTCTAAGTCTTTCACAAGGTAATTAATTGCAAAGCTTGGACAGAAAAGGCAGGATCTCAAAGATGTTATATCATGGCCTACTTGTATAACACACCAAAAGATCCTCTGCAGGTACCAATAGATCCTTCTTTTTCATGCACATCTAGAGATACCCATCTTGAAGCCATTAGTTCACTTTCATACACCAAAATCAGAGATTTCTGTGTTTATATCATGTCTAACAAACCTAAAGACTGAGATTGTTCTGGGTAACTAAGATGAAAAGTACAAAGTTCACAAAACTAAGCAATTTCTCAAGCCTTTACAGTGTTCCTAACTGTGGAAATATCAAAAATATTTCAAATGGTATTTATTTCCTTTATTCCTAGACACCTTAGTTCTCTCCCTGAAAACAGAGATAAGAAAAGCTTGCTTTTCTTGTCCCATATAGAGGTTGAGGTTTCAAAGTTGAGAGCTCAGTTGGCTTGGCTTTTCTTGCAAATGCAAACCCAGATAATTACAGGAGATTATTTAGCACTCTGAAGTTGTATTCGTCATTTTTAGATGCTTCTTTTTGAGACACAGGAAGACTGTTTGGTTAATTACATGCCATATTCTCAACAAGTACCTCAGATAAGTGTCTAAAATTACATGGAATAGACCTAGACATGGTCAATCTTCAATAGAACATAAAAATAGAACACAGAAAATGAGTGTTTGGAAAAACTGTCATCTTATTAAACCTGAAGGACAATTTTGTACTGTACATGGATTAAATAAACTGTTTTAAATGACTACAATTACTTTAAAAAATCACAACCATGAAGAAGTTATGACTCTGAATATGTTCAAACTAAGCATTTTAATATTTTGTGATAAAACATCAACATAGGTAAATTCAACTCCTTTAAGACAAAAAAAAGTTTGAAAATTAATCATTTCAGGTGAACAAAATGGATTGATGGAATTTTATACTGTGATATTTTCCAATTATTCCAAGTAGTTTACACACTTGGGTAGACTGACTGTTCAATAAGGATAGTTGCAATATATTCTTCATTGTTGATACTGAACTTCGGTTTTGATTTTCCAAGAGAAAGCAATTTCTTGTGCTGTGAAATAGAAGCAACACTATTAAAGTGAATGGCTAGCCTTAATCTATGCAAATTTTTACATGTACATTTTTTAGCATGAGTGGCACGCTAGTAAAGGACCAATTGTCTGAAAACTAGAAAAACCTTGGATTTCCTGGAAGAAAAAGAAGCACAGTGCAAAGTACATGCATTATTTCTTTTCTCTCTGCCTCTATCCTATCTATTGCTTCTTGCCAAAAATACAATTGTTGCAATAGTCACAACAGCTGTGAAAGCCACAAGGCTAATGTTGTTTTAGTGAGACACTGAAAAGTAGGAATCAAGTCATTAGTTGACACACTGTTAAATGTGGAGGGTGGCAGGAGGCCCAGAACTACCTTACTGGTCAACAACTAAAGTACAGTAAAATAAAGAGCATGCATGTAATAAGTCAAATAGTTAGGTACTATATGAAAAGGAGGGTTTGCTACCTAAAGGATTTCTTGGAACTGAAGTGGGTTACAACACTGAAGCAACATTGAGAGACTGGAAACAAACACAGAAATATCTTTGTTGCCACTTTGTCAAGTGGATCAAATCAAATGAAGTCCTAAAGAGAATCCCTTCAGAAGCTGTTGTGTAATATTATGCAAACTACTTTTTATTCTTGGCTCAGATCACTAGAGTTTGTTCATCCTAGGATGAACATAATGTGAGAGTCAAAATGCTCCACCACTGAATACCTAGTAGTAATGCATGGTTCCACACATATTCCTTATCTACACTAGATTCAGAGTCTCAAGATGCAATAGAAGACCTTGCCCAGATTGCAAAGGATCCTAACTTGAGCATCTGTCTGTGCCTTATGAAAAAGAGAGAGCATATGTCTGGTTTTGTGGCATCTTTTATAGCTCTGATGCATCACTAAACTGTAAATGCTAGAGAAGCTGCTCTGCAGACATTTCTTTGTCATAGAACTACTGATGACCCAAGCACAATATATTTGGAATTGTGTGTACCCAGTACCATAAACTCAGGACAAAGGAGAAATGCTCCTTAGCACTGAATTATGGATGCTTTATTATATAAAACAACAGACTGAAAAAACACCCATCACAGCTTTCAATAAATGCAGAAGCTACAACACTAAACTATCAAGTAAGCATAAAACTTTGCTACACATGAATGCATTGTGATAGCCATGAATAACAAATATTCTGGTCTCTCAGAAGTATTATTTTGCATCACTTTCAATTCATATTTATGCACAACAAAGTGTATGTGAGAGATCTACACCCAAAAGACAGCATTATAAAATACCATTTTTAGCAAAAATGAAATCTATTACAATACCTTAGTCTGGCTTTTATAACATATTTTAAGGAAACCAATTTTCATATTTTATGATTAAGTTAGAAATCTGCATTTAGGCATGCTGATTTAGGTACTTAAATGTACACTTAGGCCCATTAGTTTGATGGCTAAGGGCTGGTTTATTGTAAGCACAAACAAATCATGATACTTGAATCAGAACCACTAAAGGGTGATTTCTAGTTTAAAAGTGACAATGATAGAGTGCAGTGGAAGAATATAATGGAATGATAGAGTGCAGGTTTTTTTAAAAATGCACACCTTTTTATCATATTTCATAATATAACATATGTCTAGCTATTCTTACTGAAGTGCATTTTTCCATTTCCCTTGTCTGTTTTGATTTGAGAGTGCCCTTATGCAATTTTGTAGGTTATTCTAGTGTGAAATTTATTTGGGAAGAGAATTAAAAAAGATTCAAGAGAATTCAGCTAAAACCTCAGATATATGTGTAGCCTATGCGCTGTTTTTTTCTTGTATGGCTCAGACATGAATATATAGAATCACAAAAATGATATTTTTTTGCAAACAAAGAAAAAAAAAGGAAAGGAAATTTTGCTACATCATAGCAAAATATATTCCATTAAAAATGGATAAAAGAATGTCAGATCTTTAAGTAGATATGGAGGAATGCAGTTTAAACACCTATATTGCAAAGTAAAAAATTCTTTATTTTTTATCTTATACAAATTTATCCTTTTTTTTTTCTTTAAATTATCATTTTATCTATTCAGAATTAGTATAGTAAGAGGATAACTCAAGAATGATTCAGCCCATCATAACTCTGTTATGATGTTTAAAATACATGAGATTGAATCCTTTTAAGATGCTTATCCCTCTCCACGGACTCTAGAGAGTGACTAGGTGACTAATCTAGACCTTTAACTTTTAGATAACTAGAATTACACAAAAAATATTTTTCCTTGCACTAAAATGAATCACTGGTGGGGGTGGGGGGGGATCTTGATATAACTCAAAATTAAAAGGCTGTTCTATGAAGTGGTTATAGATAACTGCCTCGATATCTATATTTATCTGAAGTAAGACAGCTGAAAATAAATGTTAAGGAGCAAAAAAAAAAAAAGGCGGGGGGGGAGGGGGGACCCTCTTCAACTTTCTATAGGAAAGTTATGAGGCAGATATTTTTGTTTTAGATTAATCTTAATAAAATCAATGGCAACACTCTTTGCCAGTGTTCAATAAAGTTTTATTTTCCAAAGGAGACTATGGAACACGTGATGTGAAATCTTATAAATGTAAATTTTAAGATAGTTCTAGATTTCATTATCTGATATCTTAACAGATCAGATATCCTTTTTCTACCAGCAAACCTAGACCTTTAATTCACATGCAGATGCTGTAATAGAAGCTGAGCCCCATATGCTGATCTGGGACTATATCTCCAGAAATACTATCCTGGAAACAAGAACTCAGGATCTGTCCATATCAGTGTTAGGGCCATGGGGAAATTCACAGGCTTCATCATCCCTTCCCAGCCTCCCCTGGGGCCTCTGTCACCCTACCCATGGCCCAGGACCCCTTTTTGGCTCATCCCAGAGCTGTCAGTCCCCACTTCAGCAACCCCATAGGAGTATGGGTCTCCAGCCCTGTCTCTGGCCTGGCCTCCTGGACGGGCCTTGGACCTACACCATGGCATTGTCGCTTGCCCACTCTCCTTTTGCTTCATAATGGAGCCCCTGGATGGACTCTGGATCTGGTGCACTACTAGGGGCTTTCAATGTACCCTTCCATCACCATCTACGCTCTGCCTACCATGCTCAGTCCCTGATGGATGGCAGCCCCTTCTGTGGGGGCACTGTCCATGCTGTGGTCACCCTCAGCTCCTAACTTATCCCAGCTCATGGAGCAGCATCACTCCTCTGGCTCCCAGGAAGAAGGGTAGTAGGACAGGAGCAGACCTTAAAAAATAAATCTTGCTCCTTTGAGGGACAGACCTATGTATTCTACAAACAAAACATGGGAGGCTTGTCCTAGCTGAAAGAAGCAAACATTTAATGTTTTTTCCTTCATGTGAGAGCAATATTACAGAGAAACTCAATGCAAAACCTAGTTTTGCAAGCAAAGTATTCAGTGGCAAGAAACAAAAGTTTTGTCTTTAAGATTTGATGAGATTCCTATACTAACATAGCCAAACCCAGGAAGAGGGCATATACTGTCATTTGTATCTCAAAACTGCGAGTCCATGTCAGAGACATAGACAAAAGAAAATAAGTTTTGCAGAGATGCAAAAGTATTTCAGAAGAACATGCTGTACCACTAAATTTTATCAAATTATTATCTGATTTTTATCAATTATACGTTGCCTGATCTTTTCCTTATGCTAAACCCTAACCTTAACAAAACAAAAAAAAAGTACTGTCATAACACCATAACAGAAGCCACTTTGTTGTTAATCCTTAATAGGATTTACAATAACATAAAGAAGGAGACAATATATCTCTAATTCAACTGAAGACCAGATCACAGCCTTCAGGTCATTAGCTGCAAGGAACAAGTTATGAAAATAAACACACACACACATACACAAAATATGCCTGTCAGAGGGTTAGAGTAGTGTGTCTGCATGCACATACATATATATACATATTCAAGCAGACTGCCTTTACTGCAAGTGTCTAGTAGCAAAAAAAGACAACTACTTATGTACATTGAAATAAATAGCAAAACTGAAAGCAAACAGGATAAGACTTCAAAGTACCAGTATCATACAAAGATTCATCTTGATTGAAATTACATGCAGCCTGGTAGTCATCAGGCTCAAGAACTCTGTGAGCTGAAAATTTCTTGAAATGATCGGAAGGTGAAAATTCCAATATACTAAAGAAAAAAAATCCCCAAACCTCTCTGTAAACTGTAGCAGAATAAAAACCAGTCTAGTCTATGTAAAAAGTTCCAAAAAAGCTCAATGAAGGTTTTCAATTTTAATGTCAAAAATATGTATGACACAACATATATCATACAATATACTAACCCTAGTAAAATAAATGGAAAATATAGAATACAAAATAAACTACTCAGGGCTAGCAAAATAAGAAAAAAAAAAAGTTTAAATTGTTTCTTCAGACTCTTCCCTTCTTGAAATAGACAAACTCCAATTGAAAGATTCAGTTCCACCAAAACTTCAATTTCTAGTGGAAAGACTACTTCATCAAAATTTTCAATCACCTTTGGTGATACAGCTGCAATACTGCCTGGCACCTACTCAAAGGTGGAGAAATTACTTTAGCCTGGTGAAATATCATGTGGTAATTCAATCTGTCCCACAATTCCTCTTTGCGAAAGAACCTGGGGGTTGGCAGACCATCAAATATGAGCCAGCAGTGTGCCCCAGGTTGCCAAGAAGGCCAACAGTATCTTGGCTTGTATCAGAAACAGTGAGACCAACAGGACCAGAGAAGTCACCATCCCTCTGTACTCAGCACCAGTGAGCCTGCACCTTGAATACTGTGTTCACTTTTGGGCCCCTCACTACAAGAAAGACATTGAGGTGCTGGAGCATGTCCAAAGAAGGACAACGAAACTGGTGAAGTGTCTAGTGTAGATTTGGATTGGACATAAAGAATAATTTTTCTACAGTCAGAGTGGTGAGACACAGGAATAGATAGCCCAGAGAAGTTTTGGCTGCCTCATCATGGAAAAATTTCAAAGGCTGGTTGGACAGGACTTTGAGCAATCTGATTTAGTAAAAGATGTCCCGCCCACAGCAAGGGGTTAGACTAGGTAATCTTTAATGGTCCCTTCCAAGATAAATTATTCTATGACTAGTTTTGAAATTAAAAAGCCACTCAAACTTAAAAAGCCACACAAAATATTTTCTCAGCAAAAATGAATAAGACATGATCTGCACATGTTAAGATCGAGCAATCAATGTGTTTATTATGACCTAAAATTAAATTAAAACATTAAAGCTACAAGGGTAGTAGGGTTCCTATGGTATTGGCTGTATTTTTTTCTTAGTGATGCAGGATACAATGGAATACTGATGACAATTCTATAGTGACAGTTAAAAGATGTACTGAAAATGGTATAAATATAATCCCATCAGTTATCATTGCAGAATTAGATGTATCCTCTCTATTAAAAAAAAACAACCAAACAACCAAACCAACCAAAAATCAAACCCCTTAATTCCTACTAATCTTCCACAAACATCTTCATATATCAAGTCTAAATGGCAGCATATTGTGTAGCTAGAAAAAATAGGTAAGCCTCAGAGGAATCAGTCATACACATCTATCTACAAATGAAACTTTTGTGAGAACTTGCTTGCTTTTACCTTATGACTACCTATTCTTTTCCCCAGTGACCTGAATGCTTTCCAAACTCTTCCACTGAACTTCATTAAAATGAAGCTCACAGTGCAAAGCCTAGCCCTTGTTTTAGCACAATAAAGATAAAAAACTTATTATGTATGCATAAGGCAATCTAAATAAATCATTACTTAAATGTCTGCAATCTCATAGTTAAATAACCTAATTTACTTGGAAACAATGTGTACAACTGAAATATAAATTATATAAATCCAGAATCAGGGATATAAAAAAATCATTTTCATTTATTTGAGAAAATAGTCTTGCCCTTAAATCAAAGGAAATGAGACTAAATTTCACCCTTTGGCCTTTTTGTCTCCAAAATTACTTCATATTTCTCTGATTCCTTTCCTGTCTAATTAAAACTTATTTCACCATTTATTTTCCCCAGCGAAAAGTCATCACAAACCAAGTACTCTTCCTGAAAACCTTCATATTTGCTTCTCATACCTCATGTCCTACCAGCAATTCTATCAAATTTTCATATACACAGCTTCTTATTTGCCACCCATCTGAAACGAAGACTAAGTGATCCAAGGAAAATGTTTACCTGAATTCTGTATTTTCTCATTAAAGACATAGTTAAATCACATTCATTAACTTCAAGATGTCTTTCAGCAGATCCTCAGTGATACATGAAGTATACAGATTTGGGTTTCATTTTTCACACCTAATTTCTTTTTCTTAATCTGTTCCTTCAGCTAGTTTTCAGTGTTGCCTTCACATGTTTCCCAACCCGTTACCCAAAGGATACACTTGATGTTTTTTTACATTCACTGCTGTCTATCTCC
The DNA here is from genome assembly GCA_013401335.1 of Brachypteracias leptosomus. Taxonomy (NCBI): domain Eukaryota; kingdom Metazoa; phylum Chordata; class Aves; order Coraciiformes; family Brachypteraciidae; genus Brachypteracias; species Brachypteracias leptosomus. The sequence goes on from VYZX01032767.1 coordinate 16,187, forward strand.
ATCATTTTCTTCACAGAACTTTCTTCCTGTCTGTGTGTCAAACTGTTTTGATGTGCCAAGCCTTGCAGCTAGTCCTCCTGATGCTATCTATCATTGTCCTCAACTCCTCTCTGAAATTGGCTGTCCTTTCCGGAACACAATGAACAGCAGATGTAGCATCCCAAAAGGACTGCAGACACAGCAGCCATGCAAAAAGAATAAGAGCTGACAGCATTTGAGTGTAGTCATAACCAAATTATGGGGTGAGTTGCACCCATATTTGAAGCTACATCCAGATTCCTACCCAGGGAATACATGACCTATGCTATGGTATTGTGCACGGACATCCAAGAGTATGTTCACTCCCATTTCTAGGATGTTGGATCAGAAATGCCAAAGATTAGCTAGAAGTGTAAACCATGATAACACCTAATCTTTATACAAAAATATATTGCAAAGTTTTTTATAGTTCAAACAAAGAATAAGAATATTGATAATCTTCCATAAAGGAGGGATAGATAGCACAGGCTGTTGTTTTTAGTATGAAACCTAAGTATTTGTTACTAACACTGCTGGTTTTTACCTTCTTTCTCAGTAGAAATATATAAATAATATGCATATTATATTCAGCATATGCTTCAGTAAGATTTCACAGTAATTTTACACATTTCAATTATACACAAGGCATGAAATCTCCATTGTGAAATTAAAAAGTTAAAAACATCATGCAAGCACTGACACTGCATATTTAAGCAATAGAATAAAAATGGATTCTTAGAAAAGTATTGTGTCTCTGGCTACAGAAGTGAAAAGACAGGTTTATTGTTGAATTGTGTCACTTTTCCTTTGTGTTCTAAAAAGCTTTCTCTCCTTTACTGTTTTCAATTAGTTGCACTGATATATCTCAAGCTCACTAACAGGGGAAAAAAAAGATTAGGTGTCTTCTAGCTAAACCATGTCACATTGACTCTATCATGAGCTTGGTCCAACATCATGAATGTAAAAAAACCCCAACATACAGTAGCTGTGTAAATGGTGAACACTGGTTTACATTCCAACCCTGGTTTTGACTGGCAACATTGCACTTCATTGCCAAAGGACCCTGTCCACACAACTGGCATATATAGGGGGATCATTTCAGGGTAGAACATTCTTTGGTTGCACTGTACTTTGGTTGCATGGCAGAGGAGGCATTGCTGGACCATCTCTTTGATATCCATCATATCCAGTGACAGAGCAAACATTTTTCATTTGTTCTGCCAAAAGGATTTTTTTTCCTAAAAATACTGAGTACAAACTGTACCCATAGCCCATGATATCAACATAAGTATCAGCTTCAAGCCTGGTTGTACCTTAATACAACTGGAGAGCCCTGCAGGGCACAGACAAGGCCACATCCAGAATACAGGCTCATGTCATAGAATCATAGACAGCATGTCGACCACACCTCACAGCTTGGTGTGTCAAAAATTGTTTTTAACAGAGAGAAGAAAATCAAAATCATGAAAATAATCTGTAACAGTTTAAGGTTATCCTAACTTTTGGAGCATAGAAGATGCATAGCTGTTTCCGGAGCTGCTTTTTCTAAGGTCCCTGTATAGTCAATGGAAATAGGTGACACTTGACTACATCTAAGGTGACAGGAGAGTGCAGTTACCAGTACATTATGGAGGTCACCAGAGCTCCTGACTTATCTATGTTCCTGGTTTTCTTCAATGAGTTGACTAAAAGGGAATATCACTAGATCTCATCCCAAAATATAGTCAGGATGTGACTGTGCTACACACCTTGCAATGACAGCTGGGAAGAATTCTTCTGTCACATCATTTAGATACAGCCTCCGAAACCTAAGGAGGACAACCCAGACCAACTAAATTAGGTACTCTTGTGCAGGAAGCTGAGTCCTTCTACAGGCAAACCAGTCTGCTCTTGGTGACTACTTTTCTCCTTCATAAAATATGTAGGGTATGAATAAGGGTTTAAAAAGAACAAAAATATATGTGCATCTGTTTGCATAGTCATATGAATATGTTACTCTCTTTTGCATATAGATATTGTTTGAAAAGATGGTAAAATCAGCATCCTCCACATTTTACATAACAGCCTAGATTACTGGCCCAAGATCTGTAAGATATTGGTTCAGGCTCCTAATTGTCATGCTCAAGAAAAGGGCCATAACCATAGACTCCAGGGATTTCCAGGGAAGAGATGACGTTGTGCCTTCAAAATTGGGCCACTATGTAGCTAATGAAGCAAGAAAGCAGTCATGAGGGAACCACGGTTGTCTCTGACCTTGATGGACTAGAGATAATACCACCATTTGCATATGTATTTACAGATCAGAACTGCATTTTTTTATATTCAGTTCATTCCTGTGATAAGCCTTAGGTACGTGATGATAGTTCAGTTTCATAGTTGCAAACATGCTTCTGTTTTACTGCTCAACTGTTGAAAAAGTTTACTTTTAACATAAAAAACACTAATTCCTCTTCTTAATTTTTGGAGACGCAATTTTTTTCTTTTTGTTAGCTAAACTGTTTCATGTTGCTATATAATTAGTTATACAATCATTTAAATAAACAGTCTAAACATAGGTTTCTTATTTTAGAAAGAAATAATATTATCAGGTGACTTTATTTATAAATTAACCATCCAACTGTTTACAGAAGCTGTCTGTTAAACTACAAATATTGAAAATAAACATACCCTAGCAATTCTTCCATTTCTAAATATTTATGAAATAACTAAAGTATTTTAAACAAAGCGTTTTCCAGCAAACTGTAATTTCCTGAATTGTCCAAAAACACTGTAAATGGCTTGTAAAAAAAGGTCTTTTTCAATAGGCATATTCCTAAAACTTTCCATAGCAGGTGAAACCCAGAACTTTTCTTTGTGAACAACGAAGGGCACACAAAAAGGCAGGACAAGAAAGAAGTTTCTTTTCTCTTTCCGTAGTTTTAGAAAACTCTGTGATACACATTACACCTCTCTGAGATCCTGTTGAAGCAATGTCTTTGCCTGGCCATTTAGTATTCCATTGGTCATGGAAATTTGCTTTCAAATTAAATAGTTTGAAAGGCAGCAATTAACCATTGCTTTGTCATAACTCACATTTAAAATTTCTCATCCGATACAGCATACAAAATAAGTATGCATTCAAATATTCAGTTCTACTATCCTGGAAAATTGCATAAATTGCTTCAACTAAACAGAGGTTGCAGAGCTTCATTCTAGCAACTGCAATTTGACCTACAAATCAATAGTGTAGATTTATGGGCCAGGAGGGTGTATTCTTCTTAAAGCTTCATGTGATTTTATCTAACATTGCATGAGAGTTGTTTTTAATTAAGCAAAACACTCCCTTCACTAAACCAAACAGCTATAAATAAATATATCATTATTCTACATGCAGCCTGTATATAAGTATCTTTATCACTTTAATAAAGTTATAAGCAATCTAGATGTTATAGGTATAACAGTCTAGCAAGATAATTAAAATAAGTTTTCTACTGTCCATGCATGGGATAATACTACCTGCACTTCAATGATGTAAGCATTTAAATACACTTTTCATGGCAAGCCAGTATTTTAGGCATGTTATCAAAGCAACAGACAACACACATCTGATACCCTCACTAAGGAGAAAAGATCCCAGCAGTCACGAAACTTGCTGAATTATGGCTAGGTCATAGGCTAAGCAAACACCTCCAGACATCCATGCTGCTTAGCTCCTTGCTCTTGCTCTCTCACACAGCACACCTCTTTCCCAGACAAGGCCAGGCACAGTTCAAGGACAGCAGATGACAACAACTGCTCCATTAGGACATATAGGCATAGCCACCTTGCTTTGGTGTGATCTTTGGTGTGCAGTTACCACAATGTGCCATGCCACTTGCATTTGGCCTCTAAGCTAGACAAAGAGGCCCTGAATTCAATTAATTGCTAGTACAGACATAGAGGAGACAGTGTTTCTCCCTCCTTTCAGCCTCTCAGCACACGTAGGAATCAGAATTTGCTCATCTGTTGCAGACTACTTTGCTTGTCAAAGTAGGCTTGCCTGGTATGTTCCTATACCACGTCTTCCATGGATGAGTGGTTTTCAATCACTGTTAGGCAGAAACTGTATCTCTGCACACAGCTGTGCTATGTGCAGCCACCTGACAACAAGTTTCAGCAATGTTAGAGCATTATCAGCCTGGGATCCACAGAAAATGTCTGTCTCCTGCTGCTGAGAAGTAACTGGCCTATCAGGGGATGCCTGCCATCAGGGAGATTCTGTTGATACAGTTTGATGACTTCGATTCTCCCCTCTGTCTCCTTATTTACTCCTAGTTCTTTATTCCAATTCTCCCTCTTTCTCATCTCTGTTTCCCATCCCAGCATCCCACCCTGAAGCTGTTTCTACTTCAGAGCTGTTTCAGGCAAGTGCTCACCAGAACAAATGGAACAGATAGATTTCTCCCATATCTGCATCATGAGGGAAAGAGGTTGAAGAGCCACATCTGGACGTCTCAAAACTCCAAAACACATATTTTGAACCTAGTGAAAGTCTTCAAAAGATAACAGAAAAGTTTTCTTTTGTCCAAATAAGTTTTCTCATCCCCAAAGTGGAAAAAAGACATAATTTTATATTAAGTATAAACTCTTATTTTTTAAAAGACCAATACCTCAGATGGTGTTAGCACTTGGAAGTTCCTCAAAGCTTATTGGGTTATGTATTTGCAAAACTTATACTAATTTGTGTCTGCAAGAAGAAATATGATTAAAGCAGAAAGCAGCATTAAGTCATCTTAACAGCTGTCTGCAGAACAAATATATGAGGTGCAGGAGATGAGCTATTTAAAAGCACCTACGAACCAGGAGTATAATTCTTCATGAATCATGTTTAGAATTCTTCAGATTTCATTACTTGCAAGTATTAATCTTAAGCACACATTTTTTGTATATAAGGCATTGGAGAAAAAAAACAGAACTCATATATATGATTTTAACACTAAGGATTCTTTCCCTCTCCAAATTTGGTAACAGATATAGTTACTGTGCTTTCATTTCCATAACACAAAAATATTCCAGGCACTCAGGTCATATTCACATGGGCTGCATTTTCACTGTACTGCAGCAGCTCTGTAGGTACATGCAGACTCACAATCCCTGCACAGCTCTCAGAAATTCAGGAGGAGCTGCAGATATTAAGAGAAATTCTCAGGGACAGCAACAAGTGACTCAGTAGATGTATGTGCTGACGGCACGTTTTTTTCTTAAATTTGATCTACATCCAGCCATATCTTAGGTCACCACAGGGCTGGGAACAGTAGTGTGTCTGCCCTGTAGACAACTTCTGAACAGATTAAAAGAGTGCACATCATGTTACAGTAATTTTCATTACTGTCTTGATCTTATAGACATCACTAGCAGGTCTTGAATCACCAGAAGGCACATTTAACAGCTTGCAAGAAAGAATGATTGAACTCCATATGAATACTCTGGTCATCAAACTGGGAATACAGGTAACTTGGATAGCTAGCTGATGTGATGGTACAGGTATCTCTACTAAATGAATGTTAACACTGTTTGCTGGTAACATAGCATCATTTTTTTGCCCTCAAGACAGAGATTGTGTCTCCAAAACATTTGGCCATCATGTGTAAGACTGGTGTCTGATGCATTTGTGCATAAATCAGCCATAGTCATCAGTGAGATTTTGAAATAAGATGTAATAATCAGAGTAAATCATGAAACCCTCTTAATGAGGATGGCTGTGGGTATGTACCCTGCAATGAACCTGAAGAAAACAGGTCCAGTGGGATTGTTCCTAGAAGGTCTTTGCTGCAGGTGTCAAAAGTTTCATGGGCCATGTCCAAGACTGCTTCATGCCCGTGGTCAATAGTAGGACAGTCAGTATTGCAGGATAGGCACGAAGAAAGCAGGCTAGAGTACACGACCTCATTGGGCTGACCTATGAGAGTGTCTGAACACAGTAGCACACCCATGAGAGGCTTTTTTGTCCCTTTTTTAGCAGACTTATTGTTTTCTCAATTTTAAATTTATAGGAGACTTGCTATTGATTTCAATAGAATAAAGTTAATTTCCAACACACAAATGCAAGTCAGAGAACTATATTGTCAGGAACATATAGAGAAAAATCAATAAGGTGGTGGTGTGGAATGGGCAAAAACACTGGACTGAATTTTGACCAAATTAAAGCCGTACAAGTGCATAGACAGTGAAAGGCATCTTAGGGGATATCTGTTTAGCTGCCTCCAAGTGCACATGAGAAAGAAAAATAGTGGCCCATGTCTCCACCAAATTCCATGAACTAAGGAAAATTGTGCATTCAGCAGTATTATATTCAACAGAAGAATCAGAAGAGCTATGCTGACTGAATCAGTCTCCCTTGAGGATGCCTAAGACTCTAGTCAGGGCAGATTATTATCACATACCTTGGCTATAAAAAAAAAACCACAAAAAAAACCCTCTCTAACCTTACTTCTCATGGAAATTCAGTATAAATTCAAGCATTTAATTTCAAAAACCTTCAGAACAGAGTTCCACTGTCATCATTATTGTATGATAGCACTAAGCTGAAAATACAAGTAGTACTCCTCTAAAAATACCATTATAGTGTTTTTATATTCAGGGTAATAAGGATCAGTATAACTGAAAAGGAGGCTAAGACAGAAGTGCTGCAGAAGTGATATGAGATGAACTCCAAGAGAAAACTGCCAGTGCTTAACTAAATACAGACCAAGTTCCTTACAACACTTCACTGCCTCCTAAATATATCCAGTAATGGGCTCTTTCCTATGCTTTCCCTTTATTGTTTAACTTTGTTAGCAACTCCTCAACAATTTTTGAGTTATGAAAAAGTCAAAATCTATGTTTCTCTGGCTACTTCCTGTTTGGATATTGCAAAATTCACAGAGTATGATCTTGCTCAAATAATGTTGATATTCTTCTGATATATATGCTATTTGAAAGCCTTAAATACTCTCAGCTGAATTCTTCCTAGAGGATGTATGACACTTTAAAACAAATCTTTTCTTTTGATGAAACCATCTGTCAGTCACAGGCTTTCTGCAATATTCTTCTCAATCTTTTTGTTATTAGAGGTATTTACATAAAAACAGGAGCTTTGTTTCTGGGAGTTTATGTGTTTGTTCCTCATTTTAAGTCATCATCTTCTAGGTATAACAGCATAATCCCACCTCCTGAAATGAGGAGTGATGCCACAAACTTTATATTTCTGCTTTATGAAAGAATAAACTTCAAGCATAGACAAATTCTTACAAGTGGCAAGGGAGGGCAGGGAGGCAGGTGCTGCAAGGGTGGCTTCTGTGAGAAGATGTCAGAAGCTTCCCTCATGCCAGGCAGAGCCAACGCCAGTTGGGTCTAAGACGGACCCACCACTGGCCAAGACTGAGTCTATCAGCAATGGTGGTAGCACCTCTGTGATAATATATTTAAGAAGTGGGAAAAAAGTGTTGCATGGCAACTGTGAGGGAGGAGTGAGAAACCATGAGAAAAACAGCTCTGCAGACACTGAGGTCAGTAAAGAAGGAGGGGGAAGAGGTGCTACAGGCACCAGGGCAGAGATTCCCTGCCTGTGGTGAAGATCATGGTGATATAGGTTGTCCCCCTGCAGCCCATAGAGGATCACAGTGGAGCAAATATCCACCTGAAGCCCATGGATGACCCCACACCAGAGCAGGTAGACATGCCCTGAAGGAAGATGTACCCCATGGAGAGCTCATGCCAGAGCAGACTCTTGGCAGAAGTTGCAGCCCATGGAGAGGAGCCCAAGTAGGAGAAAGTTTTCCAGTAGGAAAACAGACCTTTGGGACCCATGCTGGAACAGTCCATCCCTGAAGGACTGCACCCTGTGGAAAGGATCCATACTGGAGCAGTTCATAAAGTGTAGCCTTTGTGAAAGACCCATATTGGAGAGGTCAATGAAGGATTGTTTCCCCTGGGAGGGACTTCACGCTGTAGGAGGGGACAGCATGAAGATGAAGGAGAAACAGAGACAAAGTGTTATGAAATGACTGCAACCCACATTCCCCATTCTCTGTGCCACTCAAGGGGAGGAGGTAGAAGAGTCAGGAGTGAAGTTGAACCTGGGAAGAAGAGAGTGATGGAGATGCTTTGGTGTACACATATACCAAATGGTTGCACTGGGGCTAAATCACCATGGAACTATAACAATTAGAACATAGAGTATGGGCCCAAAAAATTGGAAACAAATAGCAAACTCGTGATGTTGATGCATGGGGCGTAAAGGAACAACAGGCATTTATTTGTGGAAGTAATACTAGCAAGGCACAAGACGTTTGTCTTGACACTGAACAAAATGTTTGTCATTTTGAAATACACAGCAATGAAACCCCTGGAACTATACTAGTATATATATATTGGAAATGGATGTGTTTGCATAAAAACCCTATGTGATTCTATATTTACAGACAATACCACAGTAAAGATAAATAAACACTCAAATATCTGTACTTGTAATTTCACTAAAATTATAGGATATGACTTTAAGTATTCAGTTCCTGTCATGACCCACCAATTGCTACAATCTGACTACACCTTAATTTCCCCAAGTTGAGTTTGTTTTGCCTGAGAGATTACATGCTGAGTGATCTCCCTGTTCTTATTTGGTCCACAGTCTTTTTGTCATATCTTCTCTCCTGTCCTGTTGATGGAGGGGAAGTGATAGAACAGCTTGATGTGCACCTGGTGGCCAGCCAAGATCAACTCACCACAGTCATTTTGATGTCAATAAAAAATGTAAGCTCAAAAAATACAAACCTCACTATTAAAAATCCATTAAGAGTTTTTCATTATTTAAAAAAAAAAGAAGAAATCTAAACAATACAATGGGTATTGTGGGTACAGCCTTCTAAGCTGTAGTTTCTACTTGTTCAAGATGAAGACTCTGTTCATAGACCTAATCTTTTTTATCGCTCACAATTTATCTGTGGATAATAACCATCTCCTACAACAAAAGTAGAGACAAACATCCAAACACCTCTTCATTTTGCTATCTTTTTAAACCTGATTTATAAGAAATCTTTGAACCTAGCTATGAAATTTTTTATCTCACACTATTTTCTGTGTTATACTTACAGTATCACAATATACCTGCTATGCTTAGTTTAGTAGCTTGAGTTTCATAGAGGTTCAGATATTCTCTGGTTCAAAATGTTTCCAGAACAAAATTGTAAAGGTTAGCATCATCCTTCTATATTAATAAAAATTTAGTCATTTCACGTTATAAATAATATTAAAGTTTGCCCACATGAAGGAAGGGTGGTCAGCAGCAGAGGCATGTGAGGGAGAAAGAAGAAATTCCTCAAGAAATTCCCTCCCTTACTCTGCAGGTAGTTTTACAAAAGTTTTGACCATCACACTTTCACAGGTAGATGGCAGAATGTTCAATAGATGCTTAAACAAATCACTAATGTTAAATGCATGATCAATCATTGGCTACATCTAGAGAACTCAAGACATTAGTATTTTGCTTGGGAATTTAGTTGAAGTGGGGCTTAGGTATTCTTTACATGCTTGGGGAATGGGGATCTGTCAGTGTCAATCCTATTTTTGAGAAAAATGTTGTTACAGCTCATCAACCTCTGAACCTATGCTCAAAACAGGGATCTTTTATTACTGACTACCATGACTGCTTTGAAACACAACCAAATTTTTCAACTGATAGCCAGAAGTACGAAGCTGCCACCAGTACTATCCATGGTGAGGCTGTGGAAAATTAAATAAATAAAACATTACCATGCCCTCCACAGATTGTCTGACCCCATCTGTTTATCAAGTGTTTTCTTCTTCCTTCCTTTCCTACATAGGAATGTCATCCATTTTGTAACCCCTACGTTGCATATTAATTCAGGAAATATTTTATGTAATGTTTTAGTCTTCTGCTTTTATTATTGTGTGGAATTTGTGTTAACATTTCTCTAAGTTATTAAAATCTACAGGGTATGGTTATAGCTACTGATCTTCTCATCACCTCCTCTGACATTCATAGCACTTCAGTTACTTAACTAAACTCTTGCAAAGTCTCTGAAGGCTAATAAACATTTTCTCATTCTTAGGATTTATTTGTTTATACTATTTTAAATTCCTAGAGATCATAAAAGATAACCCTTCATCTTTCAAACCATCATGACCTTTCTGAATGAGAATTGCCATAAAAGAAAACACTGCAGCATTTCAAATCTTTATGACAATGTCTGTCTGACTGTTCTTTCAACAGCTTGCTGGTTTCCTAACGATCCCTCTTTCTTTTTTATTTCTTCAAACCCATTTATTTTCAGGTCAGTATTATCTGCCAAGGACATACATTCTTTCAATACAATATGCCCCCTTTCAAAAACTGAATAAAATGAAATATTGATACGTATATAAGCATTGCCCTATGTAACAGGCAATGTTATTGCCAAATATTATTGCCCAAGTAATTCAGATGTTCAACAACTTAAGAACAACATTCAATTCAAGATGGACTATGATTCATATTCTCATCTAATAGTTGTAGTCAATAGTGGGACACATCAGACTTACTAAACTGAATCTACAGTCTGGAAAAAGAATGTACCTCTGGCTTGAAAAATCGGTACAATATCTAGCCAAACCTGGGATATTTGAAGGAAATTATTAACATGCTAAGAAACAACCTAGTAATGCTACTGTAATTGTCTTTAAGAATATAAGTAAAGCCAGGTTTATAGGAAGAAATAATCTCTTTTTTTAGACCAATTGACAGAGTTAGAGAAAAGAGACATGCAAGCTCTTCTTCAAATCCTGAAAATTTGCAAGCTTGAAAGCATTTCTGTTTTTTTCCAGATACATTGTCTGGTTTATTAAAGTTCATTGCCTTTCCCAATACAAAAGGAAACATAGGTCAAAGATTGATAACATCTCAAAAGACAGCATTATATAGTTATGGAAACGTTACCTGCATTTATTATTTTCCTCTATATACACATATTTTTCAACTGGCTTCCTGAACAATACTCCTGCAAGCACTTATGCCTCTGTTCAACATTCAACACAGAAGTAATGTCAACAATGGCAAGAGCAGGGAAAATAAATGGTTTTGCGTTGAAAATGCTACAATTGTCTTAATGAAAGAATCTTCTTTCTAATTCTTTTCCTCCAATATCTGTGGAAAGAGAAGGTTCCTTTCTATGACTTTCTTGTAACACATAGCAACATGAGCCCCTAATTTCCTTTGGAGTTTCTAACATTATCCTAAAAATATTTTCAAATTAAACAAACAAAAAAAAAATCACAACAGAAGATCAGTATTATGATTCTTCAACCAGGGAGGACATACCATTGTACTGGGTAAAAGAAATAGGTATGTAAATTACACATGCATAACTCCATGCCATTTACTTTGAATGTCAGACCTCTAGTTTTCAAAAGCAGTCCATTTAATTAAGGGATGTTATTGTTGTACTCCTCATTAGATCCACACTCCTAATGACTGTTCAGAATCTCATCTGTTTGAGCTTCCCACGACTTCCAACTTTTCAGAACTATTTGGTCCATTAGCTGTTCACAAAAATACCTGATCCCTTTTGGCATACTATCCTAAGGAAAGATGGGCTCCTATTTATAGATCTATAGGAATTTTTTCTTTTCCCTGATGAAATCCTCCAATAAATAGTACTAGAAAAAGTAGAAAGAGGATGTTTTAAAATATGAAAGGAAGACTTTATTTTAGAATAAAGTGACATGTCCAAGTTTAACTTTAACATACTGTCAGTCACAAAGAACTACATGCAAACTTTGCCTTCATTATGTTTCTGTGTCCTACATTCCCTCCATCCTTAATTTTTATCCTATTGTTTCTCTTTTGAGAAAATTCAGAAATTATGTCTGGGAGAACTTTGATCGGGATAATTTTAAGTTTGAGTTTTACTCCATTATGGGGCAAAAACTGAAGAAAATTAAATTTCTTATGCATAAACTCAGCAATTTGATTTGAAAACATGAGAGTTTAATTTCTGACATTTCTGGTAAAAAAAAAATCTCATCCCAAAATGAAAATGTTTCTTCTTTACTTCCTTTCTAGTCAGTTCAACATAAAACATTGTTTAAACATTCTGGTATATTTCCTCACAACAGCTTTAGTAGGAGAGCATAATTTCTCCATGCTCTTCTAAAAGGCAAATTCATAATGTGCCAAGAGCTTCACAGATTTCCTGACTTCCCCACTTGTGAATGGAAAGTCTTCATTCATTATGGAGGGATACTCTTTTCAAGGACTACAGGCTCTTGAGAAGAACTCATGACTAAACTACAATCTGATTGAGATAAACACTAACAAAGGAAGGCAGTTTAATGTTTAGATTAAGATACCTGAAACAAAATGTTTTGCACCAATTCACAAGTTATATTTTTCAGGCTGATATCAAATTGACTAAAAAGAAACATTTTCTAGCAACTCTCACAGTGGAAAGTTGCAATTTACCTACTATTTGTGCATGCGTATATGCAGAAACTTTATTTTCCACCAAAATACATTCCTGACCACCTGCAATTATGAAGCTATAAATTAGATAGAGTAACATTACAATGCTGGCAACAGCAAGATGAATCTACGGAAGATCACCTCTGTCATTGGTGCAAAATCCTTGGATGTGTAAAATTTCCACTAGATTTTCCCTTCCCACTACTGAATCATCACCTAAGAAAGAAATTGAGTTACCAAGAGCCAAAGTGAGCACCTATGCACAACAGAATATGTACATCACATTTATTTGGTTTTAGTGAGTCATACATAAGATAATGAAACAAAGAGATCCAGGCATTCTAAAGCATTCATAATGAAAGCATTTCATTCCAATCAAGTTACTTACTATGTGACAAGCAGAGGATGCCCAAAAGAGTACTTCAAAGGGGTCTTTTTCTTTTTTTTCATATTCTGTGTGATGAGCAAGATAATACAAGACATCATTACCTATTTAGCATATAGAAAAGCAAGAAAATATCCACCTGGAAATTTAATAAAACAAAAGATACGTCACTGTGGGGTTGGAGGTAATCAACACCAAAACTATTAATTTTTGCAGTGATTTTCAAATTAATTACTTTCTTTGGTTTTAGTGCAGATTTGGCGACACTTCAAATTTACCTTTCCATCCTCATAATCTCCAGTTGTAGCCAAACTTTATTAAAAACTTTTTAAAACTATGCCTTTGTAGTCATTTCTGACTGAATTTCTGCAACAGTTTTAGAGGCTGATCTCAAATTCCCACACCTACACTAGCTCAGATATAAGTAAAATGATAACATGAAGATAAATTATCCACTTTACTTTAGAGAGTAGAGGACTTTTGCTATTTTTAAATTTTCTGTGGAAAATTTATTACTTTATGACCTGAACTACCAAGGCAAATCTCTACTCTTCCACATACCCATATAACCCCAATGGTGTCAGCACTTGTAAGAGAAGAGGTAAAACAAGTCTGTTCTTCTTTAATTTATTAGAAAATTTGTAGAGTGGTTGGTCTGTAGGACTAAGGTAGAACTTGACTTCCTATTTCTATAAAGAAATAGCAGAGAGACTACACCATATAAATATTCTGAAGAAGACAAGAGCCAGTGTTAGAGTTTACCTTAAGCAAGGGAAGCATAATGGGAGATGAAGAGCTTGTCCAAATCATCAAATACCAGCCATTAAAAGTGTTTCTAAAGTGTGAAGTACAGTCTGAAGAATGCTATCCCTTTCCTTAGAAAATATGTTATATTATCCTGAATTTAGTCAAAATTTATAGTTCATGCTGGATTACTCTAGGGTTTATATTTTTATTCTCTGAATTCCAATAGAGACTCACATTAGCAGAAATAAAAATTCATCACTTACAGTGGAAAGCTGAGCTGTAGGACCACAGAGGTCTTCTACTATTCTGTATGGACCCATCTGAATATTTTAAAATTTCATCTAATGATGCACATCATTGCAAGTGTTGCTCACCTTGGCAGACTCCTTAGTAACAACTCACATTTCTTCTGTACTCACAAGAATATCTCATTAGTGTCTTGTCACGGTCATATAAATTTTTAAATTATGAATTACCACCAGAAAAATAACATTTTCTTTCTTCTGAATGGAGACATTTATAGTCTCAATCTGATAATATCCACCATTTTGTCTCAGTCTCAGTTCTAGTCACTGGTTTTGCAACTTCATCACATGAATAAAAGCAATTAAGATACATTAAAAATAAAACCATATATATTAAATAAAGGCCTGAAGTGAGACATTTTAGAATTTCTCAGGAACAATTTCTCACATTCTTTTGGAAGTTGAATATGAACGGAGTTGTGGTCTTTAGGAAAATTTCCCCAAAACAAAGATATATGTGCATTACAGCTCAGAGCTTTCTCCAGTCTGTTTTTCTCTTTGGTTCCAAGGACCAGTACCCACATGCTTCTCAATAACAGATTGCACCACTTTCCAGCGTGATTCACTGATTACATATGTAATTCAGCCTTGCTAGTATCTCATTTTACAGGTGCAGCAGATATCTCTGTTTCTTTCTCCTTTCCTTAGAAGGAAAGAGTAAAGGTCTTTTCCCCCATTTTCCATATGATTTTTGTGTAACTCATATCATAATATCACTAGAATATAACCCTTTTTCCTTTTAAGGACAGAAGAAGAAAAATATATTTTTGTATGTTTTCTCAATATGGAGAATTTGTGCTCTGCCTCCACCTCTAAATGAATTAATATGAATCATTGCAAGTCCTGGCAAAAAAACCAAACAGATCTACATTTTTAAAAGTTGCCTACTATCAATGCCAGGGTAGCTTTCTTGAGGCACCAACAGATCCTGTTGTGCTCATAGCATGAACAGCTGAAGAAAGCCTGTGAGGTCTACAAAATACCATATGCTAAAAGATACAAGGGAAGGTAAAGGCAATCCACCATGCCCCATAGCTTTGAGGATTTGATAATATTTGACACTGAGATTATGACACTACTTTCAAACATTTGGAAGAGTGTGGTTTACCACGGCCCTAACAGCATCCCCACCCAGCGCTCATTTGCACTGCTTAACTGCATCTCATGATATCTCTGATCATAAGACATGAGAGAGTCAAATAAAAGGTCTAGAAACATCAAACATCCTGATGTTAGAGAGACTAGAAGCAGCTGTCATATACCAAACACTGAGCAATATTGCTTGCTTGACTGACTGTGAAACTTTGTTCATTTACAGCCAAGTTTCTGTTGCATTTCCATCTCCTCAAGATTTATGTCCTTATTTGCCTGTTGATGTGCTTTGAGCCAGAGCAGACTCACTAAGCAGATATGGAATTACAGCCCCTTTAAAAAGAGACTATGAAGTGCACAGTACACCTGCTTGTGCAATTTGTAAAGATAATGCTGAAGACTATACTCAGAATAAGATTGATTGTGTTTACATATTAAATATTCTTTTAACATGTCAATGTGATAATACGAAGGGCAGTTCAAGCTCTTTATAATCTTACTCTCCCCTTCTAAGTAAGAATCATGAAGCAAATAGGCTTGGCCCTTCAATAGATTATGTATACCTTATCTGAATATTCAAAGCACTCTGCCAAAGCTAAATTTCAGAGGTCAGGTGGCACTTCATGAAGAGAAATGACATAAAATACAGCTGAATAAAAAAGGTCTTGACAAGAATATGTGTCATGTGGGAGAATATTAGATACATGGCAAGGACAAGAAAATGGGATGTTAGGAAAGCTTTTTTGTTTGTTTTCTTCTGTAGGATAAATTCTGAAGATGTATCAACAGCATTTAATTTCTTCTTTTGAAAGGAAAAAGTGTGTGGGTGGAGATGCGGGGGGAGGGGGGATGGTGGATTATCTCTTGGCTAACTACAAAAATGGCTTCCAAAACAAAAGGGGTGCCTCAAATGCCAATCTGATAAATACACTGAAATTACTTTTTAGTTTAAACTTTTCAATGCTAATTTATTCCCCTTTCTCCTCTCACAGATCAATTGCATGTCTCGTCTTCCTCTGTTATTTAATTAGATTTGGGCTTCTCAGCCTGCACAGAAGAAAAAGCAAGATAGCTGAACTGGTCTGGCAGAACAGAAGAGGCATTCAGTACAGCTATGTCAGAGTCTGGAGTTTCATTCCTTGTCAGATTTTCTTTCTGTGCGCTTGTAGAGACTGAGAGGTTGCCCTCTAAATGCTAAATTAGCTCTAGTAGAAAACAAAGCTGACTGTAGCCATAGCAGAATAAGAGTTCCCAAGTTTTTTGAAATGGAAGTTTCTATTTGTAGAGATTATTTTCTTGGGATTCTTACATTGTTGGAAATAACAACAAAATGTAGTATAGCCTTTTGGAGGTAGGAAAATCTTTTTAAAGGGACAACACTTCAAAACACCATAAGAATATGGTGATAGATAAACCTTTCCAGGCAGTAAAACATATTCTACACAGAGATAAATCTGCAGGAATACTTAATATATAGTCGCTTTTCACCAAAAACATTAACAACATAGTTTCTTTGGCACTGCAATGGAAAAGAAGACTGAATAAGAAAACAGAAATAGAATGAGAATTGCCAGGGCTTTTACCAAGAAACCTGGCTTCTTATTCAGAGGGAGCAAATTTCTGAGGTTCTGAGAAATAAAAAGTCACCTTAGTAGACATTTACTCTTTGCTTTGAAACAACCCACCCATATGACACAGCCAATAACAGCTCAGATAAATCAACAGGTAAGTGCTTCTTTCCCACCCCAGAAGGAAAACAATTCTGCCACTGGGTATCAAGTTTATAATATTCTCAGACACTGTTTTTGGTTTCTATCAATAAGATTGTAAACAAGATAAACTTGTTCCATATGCCTAGGAAATAACCACCTTTAAGTTTTCTGATGAATGTTTTTATCAAGTTACATGTAAACAAAGGTTCAGTTTCAGCCCCAGGAGAGAAAGGTTCTGCTCATGTAAGTGCTTAGAGCTGTCAAGAAGGTGGATTAGGTGGAGCACACAAAATGAATTTTTGAAGGCATCACCAGCTAAGGACGAATGTTAGTCATTAGAAAAGCCTACAGCTTGGTTCAAAGAATCATGTTAAACTTTCTTTGCTGACAGCCTCATAGGCTGATGTCAAAGAAAATTTGCTCACTTAAGAAATCATAGTCTAACCATGAAGTAATGCCAGCAAGCTGAAAATTCTCTCATGGCCTTATGGAAGGTCACATCTTTCATCTGTCCTTAATATAAGTTTCCAAGTATGATCTATCTGGACTTCTGTAAGGTCTTTGACATGGTTTCCCACAACATCATTCTCTCCAAATTGGAGAGGTGTGGATTTGATGGTTGTACTGTTCAATGGATGAGTAATTGGTTGGATAGTTGAATTCAGAGGTATCCTGGCCTGAGTTAGAACAGAACAAAGGTTTAGAGTTCCTACCAAGAATTGATGTGCAGACTAAGGTCACTTGTTAAATCTTGTGTATCACATCGGGGGGTGCAGAAGGTGAAAGGCTGCACCTGCGGGGAGGAGCGGCCAGGACAGGTGAATCTAAACTGACCAATGAGGTATTCCGTCCCATATACACGATATACGTCATAGAGCTGAGGGATCACAAAGGTTGAGCTCTCTACTTCAATGGCTGGCATCCAAGGAAGATTCTATCTGTTCTGTCTTTGTTACCAATCTGTGTGTTCCTGAATCCAGCTCCCTTCTGCTGCTGTGTCCTGTCTGGGACTTCCTCACTGCCTGCCCACAGCATTGGAGGTGACAGCGATTTCATAGAATCATAGAATCGTAGAATGGTTTAGACTGGAAGAGACCTTTCAAGATCATCTAGTTCTAACCCCCCTGNGCTTGGTGTCGTCCACAAACTTGCTGAGGGTGGACTCGATCCCACTGTCCATGTCACCAACAAAGATGTTAAACAGGACCAGTCCCACTACCAAGCCCCAAGGGACATCACTCGTTACCAAGTCCACTTGGACATTGAGCCGCTGATCACGACTTCTTGAGTGCAAACATTCAGCCATTTTTTTATCTACTGAGTGGTCCATCCATCAACCATGTCTCTGAAATTTAGAGATCAGGATGTCATGTGGGACAGTGTCAAAGGCTTTGCTCAAGTCCGGGTAGATGACATCAGTTACCCTTCCCTTATCCACTGGTGCTGTTATTCCATTGTAAAAGGCCACCAGATTTGTCAGGCAAGATTTGCCCTTGGTGAAGACATGTTGGTTGCCAGCAATCACCTCATTTTCCATGTGCCTTGTCAGAGCCTTCAGGAAGATCTGCTCCATGATCTTGCCAGGCACAGAGGTGAGACTGACCAGCCTGTAGTTGCCTGTGTCTTCCTTTTTTCCCTTTTTGAAAATGGGGGTGATGTTTCCCCTTTTCCAGTCAGCGGGCACTTCACCAGACCACCACAACTTTTCAAATACGATTGCCATTATGGGGGTTAAGTACACTAGTGGCTTTGTATATATTTCTATGTATTTCATTTTATTGTTTTCATTAAATCTGTTTTCATTTTCTTTTCAAATTCATAAGTCTCTCTCCCTTATTCTCTTTCTCTTCTCCTTTGGGAAGGGGGAGAGGTTAATAGAGAGCATTTGTCATTTGTCTAGTGGCCAGTCTAACCCTAAACCTTGACAAGAGGGTAATGGTCAATGACTCGATGTCCAAATGAAGATCGGTGACAAAGTCATGTTCCTCAGAGGTCCATACTGGGATGGACGTTTAATATCTTTGTCAATGACATATTCGGACCAAGTGCACCCTCAGTAAGTTTGCAGAGAATATCAAGCTGAGTGGTGCAGCTGACATGCCTGAGGCAAAGCACAAGGTCCTGCACCTGGGTTAGGGCAACCCCCAGTACCAATACAGGCTGGAAAATGAAGGGATTGAGAGCAGCCCTGTGGAGAAGGACTTGGCGGTACTGGTGGATGAAAAGCTGGACATGAGCTGACAACATACACTCAGAGCCCAGAAGGTCAACCATATCCTGGGCTACATCAAAAGAAGTATGGCCAGCAGGCCAAAGGAGGTGATTCTGCCCCTCTACTCTGGTCTGGTGAGACTCCACCAGCAGAGAACTGCATTCAGCTCTGGAGTCCTCAGCACAAGAAAGATATGGACCTGTTGGAGCAGGTGCAGAGAAGGACCACAAAAATCATCAGTGGGGTGGAACACCTCTTCTATGAGGAAAGGTTGAGACAGTGGGGATTGTTCAGCCTGGGGAAGAGAAGGCTCCAGGAAGGCCTTATTGTGGTCTTTCAGTACCTCAAGGGAACCTATAAGAAAGATGTGGACAATTTTTTTAGCAGGGTCTGTTGCAACAGGACAAAGGGTAATGGTTTTAGATTAAAAATGAGTAGATTCAGACTAAGTATAAGTAAGATATTTTTTACAATGAGAGTAGTGAAACACTGGCACAGGTTGCCCAGAGACGGGGCAGAAGCCCCATCTCTGGAAATATTCATGTTCAGGTTGGACAGGGCTCTGAGTAAACAGATCTATTTGAAGACATCCCTGCTCACTGCAGAGGGGTTGGACTAGCTGACTTCTAACGGTTCCCTCCTATCCAAACCATTTTATGATTCTATAATCCTAGTGGCAAGAATTTTGTGGACTGCAAAAGAATGATCCCAAGAGTTGTTAATTTTCTTTACCTATGTAGCTAAGGTGTTCATATCTTGCCTTAGCACTGTTGGATCAAATAGTAGAGATCAGTCACTCTAGGCATATAAATCTTGGATTGCTTCTAGAGATGTTTCAAGTAAGTTTTCCACTGAGTGTGCTGGAACAGATGCACCAAGGATGACTCCTATAAATATGTTGACATACTTAGCCATGTGATTAATTCACTACAGAACAGTTATTTGACAAAGGCTATGTTGGGATAGATGCTTCAGGCTGTATAACTTCCAAAACAATGGCTTTTGTACATTTTCTGAAACTGTATGGACTTTTTGCTGCTCATGATTCATACATACATCAAATATGATGACTTAAAGGCTTTTCTGTTGACATTGTCAACTTGATTAATCAAGTCTTGTTGATTTTTCAGTCCTTCAAGTTCTGCCCTGAAAAAAAGAATCAGATTTAATCTTTCAATTATGGATGCTTGCTCTCTAAATGTCACAGCAACAACTTCTTCACACTCTCAGCAAGCCAGTGCTTTAGAACACACTCCAAACTTTGATTTAAAACCAGAGAAAAATCATGAACTTTCATATGCTATATTTTTTCTCCACTTTTCGGGTTTTTTTTTCACCATTTAGAACTTTCTACCTGTGTGAATACCCACAGAGCAGGTGAGAAAAGGTGAGATGTAGGGAGGTGTTAATTCAGCTCAGCTCTGTCTTGCCTTGACAGAACCTTATCTTTGATGATCCATGGGGGGTTGTGAAAAATTACTTAGCCCTGAGTTATCCAAAATTAATAAACAGGGGACAAAGGACTGAAACCCAAATGGAATTCAAATAACAAACGTTTTGCCCTGAATTTCATTTCAACCATTATCTGTTCTTGAGGCTAGACATGGGTATGCCCATGAAAAGATAAGGGGAAATCTCACCACGCCACTGAAGATAAACATTCTAGGTAGTCTAATTTCCTCAGGCATATATCTTACAGGATAAAACTGTAAGATTTGAGGTAGAATTTGGAGAAGTTTTTCCAACAGTACAGCTGAACTGCAGGAGATCTTCCCCCTCCTTGTTCAAGACATTGGGGGATATTTTCCCATGGGATTGAGACCCCTTACCTGAGAAAGGGTAAGTGATTAAGGAACACACGTGTGGTATTTGGCATGTTTTAAGATTGTAATTAAGGCATTAATATCTAGAGCATCTTTAATTCGTACTAGTATACTTTCAGGAATTACTTAGTTTCGTAATAGTTTATCCTATGTATTCCTTTTTAATTTGCAATAGTGCATTATTCTTTTGTATCCATAAAACCTTCAGGTGTGACGTATTGGACCTGTGAGTGAAGTTCAAATAAATTGCTAGTTTGAACCCCGCAGTGAAGTTTCTCTCTTCATCACACTACCATGATACAGAAATTCCTTCTGGATCCTCTGAAGTGGAGTTCATGTAGTGTTGCCACTGCTAGCAACAGGCCACAGGCTTTGTACTGGGTTTGCTGCTCCTTAGGAGTGAGGTTTGTCAGGCTTGCTTTGTCAGAAATTGTTTTTATCTGTCTGCCACTTCATTCTAGTTTGTTTAGATGTAACAGATTTTTTTCTAATGAACAGGTAGCTAAGCCTAATTTATTTTAGTTTCGTTAATCTCTGTATGGTATAACCATAATTTTATAAAGACAGTAATAACAAGTAGTTCTGTGCAAAGTGAAATATTGATGACACTGAGATAATGATGGAGTGTAGATGGGCCTGGTATGGCAGCAGGGATTTGAATTAGGGACACAGGACATGCTGTAAAGGGATCATGGGCACAGAGTGACAAAAAAATGGGCACAGGCTGGTACTGGAAATCTAGAAACTGGAAGGCTAAAAACAACTTGTCTGTGGTCAGTTAAAGAAATGCAGACATGAAGCTGAGCAAAGCCAGTTTTAGGGGTTACAAAGAGAAGAAAAAACAACTAACATATATGAAAAACACCATATAGAGAAAATTAAGATAAAGTGGGAACTTGCAGACCAAAAAAGAAAGGTATGGTCCTTGTTAGCAAGTAAGTAGGCAAGATCCCAAATGGACCCTAGAGTAAGGAAGAAGACATTATCATTATGATCATACTTCTCCCAACAAAGGCTTCAGGATGCTGACAACTGACTGTACACCCCATATACATACCAGAATTAAATCATTCATCTTAGGATCCAGAAGACCGTTGTAAGCATGGTCACATCACTAGCATAAAAACAAACAAACGGATAGCACCATATCTGAACTGCTGGGTTCATTTCTGGGCTCCTCAGTATAAGAGGCACATGGACCAAGAGACAGGACTGATTCCAGCAAAGGAGTATGAAGATGATGGAGGGTCTAGAGCATCTCTCCTGTTAGGAAAGGCTGAAACTGTTGGGACTGCTCAATTTGGAGAAGGCTCAGAAGAATCTTATCAATCTGTACAAACATAGACGAATAAAGAAGACAGGGCTAGAACCTTCTCAGTGATGCCCGTTGACAAGACAAGAGACAGCAGGCACAAATTGAAGTACAGAAAATTGCACTTAAACATAAGAAAAAAATTCTTCACAATGAGAGAGAAAAACACAGCTTGCTTAGAGAGGTTATGGAGTCTCCATCCTTGGAGATATCCAAAACCCAGCTAAACATGACCCTGAACAACCTGCTGTAGTTCACCCTGCTTTGAGCAGGAGGGTTGGACCCAGTGATCTTAAGGGATGCTTTACTACCACAGTCATCCCACGATTCTGTAAATTCTAGATATCTATGTTTATCTTTATCTATGTATATCTGTATCTATATCTATAATATCTATGTATCTACAATGCTATGAAAAGGGGTATTGAGAGTAAAAATTTAAACTCTTTTCCTTATCTATTATTCTTTTTTATTTTTACACTTTTTTAGAGTTACACCTGGACTAATACAGATCCCGAAGTGCATAGGTAGTGTATGTGTAGCGTAGTCAGTAAGTAAGCAGTGTATTCACCCGGATAGCTCATTTTGTCAGGGACTGTACATATCTTCACTTCTCGAGAGTGATTAGATCTTCTTTTAAAAGGGTTACATTTTATGTTGAAGGTCAACCGAGTCACATAGGCTGTTCTAGCTCTAATATAATTTGACTAGCTAACAAAGAGATTTTAGGAAATTTGATACCCTTATTCACAACTAAGAACAATCATGGTGATTCTCAGGTTACAGCAATAACTGGAGCATACTTCATAAGGTTTCTGTTGCAAGTGCAGTAGCCACAGCTTCCAGAGTGCTTGGGATCTTTTGTGGGAGGGTTGGGGTATTTTTTTTTTAGTTGTTTTTGGTTGGTTGGTTGTTTTTTTGTAGGAGTTTCTTTCTTTTGTTTACTGGGCATGAGACATGTTAGTTTCAACTTTATATTTTATAGGTTTTGTTTAGTCACTGACTTTCTCTATTAGCAATAATACTCCCCTAATTGGGAAACACAAATGTTAATTATCATGAAGCAGCTCTGAGTTGCTCTGAGTGTTGCCTTTGGCAAGAAGGGCGGATGATGCTGCAAAATCTCATAGGATCCTCGATGAAACAGCAAACAGAAGAAAATGAGAACTTGTTAGTGCCACAGAAAAAACTGAAAGACCTCACTGAACAGGAAAAATAAAGCAGACATTTCCAAAGCCTCCAAAAGAGAGGCAATTTTAATTAAAACTATTGTGCCCTATGGAATCAAAGTCAAAGGTGTCCATTCAATTTCTTTTTCAGATTTACACAGAAACCAGATGGATTTTGTAGCACAGCAGGTATCAAAAGACTGCGATTATAGATGGAAATTTCATAACAGATCTTAGATATGAAAAGCTCTCTATGACATGTTCTGATCAATGGGTATTTTGTTGTGAACTAGCATTAGCCTCAAAATGATCATTGCATACAATTCCTGTGCCATATTGATTAACATAACTCCCTTGGCAGAAAAAATAAGAGACAAAGTTGATGAGAATGAAAGAAGAGTTGCAAATACTTGTACATCCTGGAAAGAAACAGGTTGAAATTGTTCCACTACTAAGCTCAACTGAATTGATCATAACTGGTAATTTCTGATTCAAAGAGTAATGTAATCATTTTGTCAGCCTTTGCTTGTGTTGATGATTCCAAATTTAGATACACCTGTGAGGGTGTATTATGAGAGAATTATTTATCAGCCTCAGAGCTTTTTCTTTTTTAATGTTTCATGCATGTATTCTAGATTACAGCTCACACCTATTCAGCAGGAAAATGGATGTTTCTGTCTCTATACATATAAATGTACAAAACACATACAAAGGCTTGTAGAAGAAATATAGTGCTGTGTAACTTAGCACAGACTCTAAACCCTGTTGCTTCAGTCAGCAACCCAATACCAAAAATCTGTCTGACAAAAGAGGAATTGGAACTTTTTTCTGGGGTTGCTTGGGCCAAGACCCATTCTGCTTTAATACAGCAGGACATTACAATGTGTTGCTTTTATTGTCACGGAAGTAAAAGCAGCTGCAGTGGAAAATACAGGTAGATTATTTGAGATAGAGATATTAATTTGGTTGTACAGTGTTGGAGTGTTGACAATGAGTCTTCTGAAAATAAAATCAACATTCATGCAGAAGCAATTTCTAACTCTGTCAGTCAGTTTCACCCTGGATAAAGCCAAGTGATGTTCATTATACTTGCTATTGTTTCTTTAAAAAAAAAAAAAAAGAGTCTCAGAATTAATTATTGCATTTAGTGAAATATTGCATGAGTACCGCTACTAGCAGCAATAGGCAAAGAAAAGATTCCAGCTCTGGTTTCTTTCACTATTGACATTTTTGTCACATCTCATCAAAGGGAGAGCAATGTCTTTACTCCTTTGTGCTCCTGCTATAGCTATCATGTTGGCTCTGCATGATGTGGGTCATAGTCTGATCAATCAATATCTGTTACTGCTGCTTCTAACTGCAGATAGAGTATATCACATCGCCTGTCTTGCTGGTAATTAAAGTGGATCCTGCTTTTGATGTTTCGGCAACAGATTAAAAGATAATGTAAGAAAAAAAGACTTCCATTAACCTGCAACTTCTTTTAGTTCTTCAGCATGGGAATTATCTCTAATTCAACTGTTATGTACAATATACCAGGTGTAATTAAGTTTTAAGGAAACTGAAACTTAATTGGCATGACAACTGGTGGACCACATACTGAACAGGGAGTCTTCCCTAGAGCAGCCCAAATTGAAAGAGATCCAGCACAATATCTTTTTTTTTTTCCCAGATTTCTCTGAGTTAAGTCCCTGGATTAAGCAACTTCATCCACTGAGGCTATTGGCTACAGAAATAAATGTCCAGGGCTGTTCTCTGGCATTTATGTAACTAATACAGAATAGTCCACATCATGCTATTAAATGTCTAAACCCTTCAAAATAAGATGACCTCAGTAATAGACTACTTCAAGTGGCCACTAGTCTTTTTGAATACCAGAAGCTGCTACAGTTAACAGTATACACAGTAGAGATTTAAGTGTATAGGAACATTACCTGGCATTTCTTCACTGATACAGTTAATTACAATAAGATCTATTGATTCCTTTCAGAAGACAGGTACCTGAGTTGATTTGGTGTAATGCAATAGCCCAGGGCTTTAGAACAGGACGTCTGGGTCCTAGACTGTTCCAAGATTTTTGCTATTTCAGAGGGGAGAGTCTTTCCTCTTTGTATCAGTGATAATCCATAACAAAATAAAGAATACAAATTCTGAGGGTGGGAGAACTTAGCTTTAGCCTGCACTTTTCACACTAGTGAAAAGTGATGAACTCACTTTTTTGCTAAACTGTCTATTTCATATAGATAGCACAGATACCCATCAGTTTTGAACCTTTTAGGAGATGTACAAGAAATAACATTAATTATAGGAAAGATTCACAGTTTTACACCTTAATTTATAGAATCTCAGACTTTATTAAAGCCAGTGAATATCAGTAATATAAACTGAAAAGTTGGCTTCAAAGCTGGACTGAAACATAACAACAACAAACCAAAAGCCCCACAGATCCATGAACAGTCTACACCTATAGAAGTCCTTTCACAGCTAATGTGCCTGATACTTTTCATGTTCTGGAAGTGAAGCACTAACCCCTTCTCATCTCATCCCATAGGTATCAGCATTCTCACAAAGTTGGTAGATCCTCAAGGTCCTGGATCAGTTAACAACCTATCCTGAAGGCTTTTGCCATTGTATTTCTTCAGATGACTGAAGTGTGCATTTGGAACACTCTGAGAAATATTTATATCATGACAGGTATTAAATAAGATTCTTCCCCATGTAAAATAGCACTATAATCACTGAAATCTTGAGAAAAAGGAGAAACACTCTTTCCAGGGGCATTTTATGAGCATACCTTGGTACAATCCTCAAGTCTCTAGTCTCCCTTAAAAAGAGATTCAAAATGGCAAGTCCCACTTGGAGACAGACTCCTCTGGTGGTCTCAGAAAATGTGTTTGGTTTCTTGGAAATGACGAAAATTATTTCAACTACAACCATTTCCTCTCTGCTTTCCTGTGGCTAATTAGGAAGTGTCATCTTGGGTGAAGTGAGGCTCCTATGCTTATCCTTCTAATTCCTGAGAACTTCTCAGGCAAGGGTGCAATGTACCTAAAAGCTGTCATAAATTCCTCTGGGATCTTAACCTTAATGCCTGCAGCTGCCTGCTTCATGACACATCTTTGCAGAGATTCTCTGGATATCAGCAGAACTTGCCCCCAGACAGCCTGGCAAACCACAACTTCAAAGAGAAGCTCCATCCTGTGCTTCTCTTCAGGTTTGCAGTATCAAGTTCATAACAAGTATAGCCAAAATAAAAAGTAATGTTTCTTACTATATGATGCTTATTACAGACTGAAAACAAAAATGAAAATACCAATTTTTAGTAGAGTGGAGTACAAGTCATGGCCTGCTTCAGTTTGGGAGCACGCTTGAACTATTCATACGCAATAGACAAATTGCAAATTTCTGATGCAGTATTGGCCAATGTAATTAAGCAGGTTGCATAGCGCTTTCCAATATTTCAATCACAGCTGTGCTTTAATGAATTTTCTTAAGAATTCAAAAAATTACTGAAAGCCTGAATGAATGGAAAAAAAGCACAAACATTCCCTATTAGATGGTTACCAACACTGTGACAGGTTTAATTAGTAGAAATAATTACTGCTTCTAATCCTAGAGACAGAAATATTTTTTGTGTGCATATGTTTGTACATACAATTATTACCATGTATAAGAAAAGGAATACAAGAGAATAACAGATTTCTTCCCTTTGGGAACACTCGTGAGTCATATTACAATAAAAAAGGAGTTCTTTTTGCACATTACATAAAAACGCCACTTATTATGTAAATTCAGTATGCCCAGCATTAACTCACCTCTGTTATTCAAAAACGCTTCAACAGAAGGCCCTCAGGTACACGCTGCATGGGTGCAGTTGTATGACTTTCCTATCACTTTTATAAAAATAAGTAATTAATTAAAATAGGAGTGATCATGAATCAAGTCTATGAACAAATTATTACCCACATAAACTGTCTTAATATAGCCTTATTTATGCAGAAAGTCTACCTAATTACCATAGTAAATTGAGATTTCTGAGTTGGCACAAACATTCAAAATAAAGCAGAGTGAATATTTAATTAATGTTAATTGTACCTACCAGTAACTGTCCATCGTTCCCAAGTCTCCAGGCACATAAGCCTCCCATTTTCTTGCTCAAGCACAAAAGTTCCAAAGTCTTACAGAAGAATTTTTTTTTTTTTTTTTTTTAACAACACAAAGGAAATCAAGCTCAGAGAAAAAGAAAAACCCTCTTTGTTCTGCTAATCCACAATTCAGGGACTTCCCAGATATTTGGTTTTATCTTGTCTTTGGAGTGGAGCTGTGCTTTAAAATTTTAAAGTCCTCTTCTATGGGATTATTCTGTTCCTTCGCTAAGAATTTCAAAATAAATTTTAACCCTTTACATTTACTAGTAAAACATGACATATTTGTTAACTTGAATGAAAACAACTTCATACTGCAATATTTAATTTTGCTACTTAAAAAAGTTCTGTTCTTTCAGAATCCAGATCTCTGTTGGGAGTAATGTTACCAACCTCCACCATTCAAAAATAAGCACTTGGAAAACCCAAACCTTAGGTCCTTTAGGAAAAAAGAGACAAGATTTAAAAAGTGAAAAAGAAAAAAAAAAAAATCCTTTCTTCATAACTATTCTTAAGACTCCAGCGTGATTAATATTTTAGATGTTTCTCTGCAACTGTAATGAATACAAAAAATTCCACGAGTTTAATTTTATAGAGTGTAAACTGAGAGTATTATAACTCCAGAAGCCAGGACTTCATAACAAACAAAAAAATTATGAAACAGTAAATTAAGCACCTAGGGTCATTAAAAAAAAAAAAAAAAAAAGAAATCACTGATGATTAATTAGGAGTTTTATTTTAATTATTTCAAATATTTTATAATCTATGATTTGAAAACAATTTTAGTTTAATATATTATAAAATCAACTTAGGTTGGTTTTATTGAATTAATTAACTCATCATAATTAATACCATCAGTGGTTGAGCCAAAACTCCTGAGACTAGCAGTGAAAACTCATGAGACAAAAGTAGAATTCAAGGTTCTGTTCCTAGCAAGATCTTGGCTGGTTAATACTCATGCTTCCCAGGTGCACAAAGTCCTTTTATCTTATAAATGTCTAGGTACCATTGAGCTGATGAACAGTTATCTCAGGCCTGTACTTTAGGAGGATTCAAGAACTGCATTGTCCCCCCAGCCTGGTCATGCAGATCAGGTACCCTCTATACACATTTGCAGTTAGCACCACACTTAGGACATGGTGGCCACCACTGCATTTTAGAAAAGTCCCAAGAGAGCACACATCAGTTGAAGGAAGTAAAGGTTTAATCCCCTTCTCTTTGAGAAGATTCAAATGTAACAATATGAAAAAAGTATATTTCTTTCTAACGTTTTTCCAGCTCCAACTATTTCTGACATTATAAAATGAATGTAAGCATTTACCACCTTTTAGACCATAACCAGGGCATTCACTCTTGTGGCTTTAGATCTCTTTAAGAAAAACTACATAATTTTTAAAATTACGTCTTACAGAACTAACCATTAAGACACTTGAAAATAAAACCCCAAGGGCTCAGTGGCCACCTTTTTACTATTCCAATATGTAATTTTCCACACTGCAATGCAAAATGGCTGAAGAATGGAGGCAAGTAGTAATTATTCCTCTCATTAAATTAGTAGATCAAAGGACATGAATAATTGCTGATCTATTTCATATTTTACATACAGTAGGTAAATTACAAGAAAGGCAAACTACTGGAATTCCTCCTCTATAATCAAGAAGAATATTAGTTGTTGACAGTGGCTATTATTATCAAAATTACCTTCATTGCACTAGTGACAAATTGTGTTTATATTGATATTGATCACATTTATTATTAACTGTGACAACAGTAATATTATTAGCATTAATCACAGCTATTGTGATGCATTTACATGGTGCTTTACAAACATGTACTTAAATACCTTGGTTTAGTTTTATTCCTTTCATGAATCTAGTAATATTCAATATAATCAGTCCAATATCTACGCCAAAGAACTCACTATCAGATGAAGCAAGACAAAAACTAGGTACAGAATGATTACTCAGACAAAAGATTATCTGAGGAATTAATGGGGAGAATGGAAAATTAGGGAGAAGTCCTGAAAGAACTATGAGATCTAATAAAGAACTGGAGGAAAAGAGAGCTCATCAAAGGGAAAAAAAAACCAAACAAAAAACAACAACAAACCCCCGAAAGTATAGAGGAAACAGAATGATAGAAGCAACAATATAAAAATAGGAAGAAAAGAAAGGGGGAAAAAAAGAGACTATGCAGGAATATGAAGGTGATAATTTGCCATGCCATCTAGCCAGAAGCTAATTACTGCCACTGTCGGTGTAAACACTTAGCCCCAGCAAATGGTGGGTACTTTCAGTTCTTTCATTCCTCCCTGTATTAGTTCTTTCATTCCTTCTTGTGTTTGCTACAAGCTGAATAAACTCACACAAAAGCTGTTGAAATGCAGCAGCTAGTAATTGCTCATTAGTTGTCCTGATCTTGCATGTATGTCTGACCTTTCAGATGCTTCAGATGATCCTTCCTGCTGTAGATGACACCGCAGCATGAACTATGTGGCCATACACAACTGTTAACCGATTCATTAAGTTAACATTTGACTAAGATACCACTACTGATTTCTCTACTGTGGACAGGTTCTTAAATCATTTATATAACCAAGGAACAAACATAGCATTTATTCAAATAAAGCATTTTTTTTTCTCAGCCCAGAGCATACTTTAGAATACAATACTTCCTATACAATTTTATATTTATCCTCTTTAGAATCACAAACCATAAAGTATATTATATTGGAAGGGATTTCTAGAGGCTTTTCCTCTCCTGTTCAAAGCAGTGCAACTTAAGCAGGTGGCTCAGGGCCATGTTCAGTGAGGTTTTGAGTATCTCCATGCATGGGGACTCCACACTCTGTGCAACCTGCTCCAGTGTTTGATCACCCTTGGGGTAACAAATTTTTCTTCAATCTAATAATATTTTTCTGTATTCCAACTTGTGTCTGTTGCCCCTTGTCCTTCTGTGCATCTCTGAGAATAATCTGACCCCATATTCTCTGTTCCCCCCTATTAGGAAGTTATAGGCAACAATAAGTTCTCCCCTTGGCCTTTTTTTCTCAAGGCTGAACAGATCCAGCTCTCACAGTCCCTCCTTGTACTCCAAGTGCTTCAGTCCTCTGACCAACTTGATGATCTCAATGTGTCAGTCAATGTCTTTCTTGTACTGGAAAGCCCAAAATTAGACACTGAACTGAAATGTTTCATGACTGTTGAATCTATGGAAATAATCACTCGCTTTGACCTGCTGACAATATTCTTGCTGCTCAATATGAGGTTGGCCACCTTTGCTGTAAGGGGACACTGCTGACTTATCTTAAACGTCCTGTCCTCTGGGTCCCTCAGGTCCTTGTCTACAAAATAACTTTATTCCACAGCTGCTCAGGTGCAAGACTTCACTTGCCTTGGTTGACCTTCATAAAGTTCCAGTTGGCTCATTTGTCTAGCATGTAGATATCCTTCTGAATAGCATCCTTGCCCACAAGCTCATAAACTTCTTCTCCTGGTTTGATACCACACACAAGCTTGTTGACCATGTCTCTGCCTCTAGAAAGAGTTCACCTGGTAGATATTTTTCCTGCTTGTTCTTAAAGGCACTGTATGGAGGAGATGCCGCAGTTCTCCAGGCAATTTCTCCAGTGTTTTTCCATTCTTTCTCTGGTTGATTTTTTCTTGGTTATTTTTGCTTACACTCATTTCTGCGGAACTGCACGCTATTTTTAAGACCTCTTCTCTAGCATTGAAATTATCTGAATTCTAATCTTGTTCTCCAGTGCACGATGGATACTACCCAGGCTTCTCTCTTCATAACTGTAATAAGCAGTCTCCATATTCCACTATGCTGACCATAAGGAACATTTTGAAGAGAAATAAGTCTGGGAAAAATTCCTTTCAAAACAGTCTCAATATATCTTTCCATTTAGATCCATGTATTTAGATCCATTATAAATTACACTTATTTATTTAGATCCATTATAAATTACACTACTATTAAATTTTTCTGATCTATTTTGCATACAACCAGAATGTATGCCAAGAGCATGCTTCCTTATGAGAATGTCACGACAGACAGTGCTCAAAGTTTTATTAAATTAAAAATAGGAGTTATCCACTCCCTTTTCCTTATTTGCAAGGCTCATTATGTTACTGTGGAATAATGTTAGCTTGGTTTGGAAATACTAATTTTTGACAGATTTCTCCTGAGTGCAACTTATCCCTTTAGTTATCTTCCAGATGTCTTGAAATAATTGATGGTTTGTTACAGAATTTTCAAAAGCACAAGTTTAAATGATATAGTTGCCATTCTTAGGTTGATCTTTTTTTGACCACTTGCACTACTTTACTCCATTTCCTTCCTTCTCAGCTATTAGTATAATCATTCTGAAATTACTTCAGCAATTATTTATTTTGGGATAGGCTGTATTCTCAAATAGGTTCTTTATTTGGTGCTCTAGAGCTGGTTATGCTTTAATATTGTATGCATCAACATTCTATATTCAGGAAACTTTTTTCTTTATGTCAGATCAATAACATTACATTGTCTCAATTTTTATCAATGAAAACCAAAACCAGACATAAATGGTAACTCAAGAAAATTTCTATTTAAGACAGTGAAATTATACTGATCTGAATGATTGGACTCCTAGACTTTATTTCAATTTTACAAGATGATTCTTGTCATACATAAAAAGATATTTTACTGTAAAGCAACCAAAAATTATTTTATTACACCAGCTTAATTACCTCTATTCAGAAATTGAGTAATGCATGAAAAACAAAGACTATTTATATTTTCTAAAACCTGAAAGTACATTCTATAACAAAAATTAACTGTTCAATTTTTAGGCCTCCTAAACCATGTCTGGATGAATTGGTCTCTCAACAGCTAGCAAATGTCTGAGAGGAAACAGAAAATCATCCAAACTCAGCACAAAATTTGGTAAGTATTTCTAGGCAGTCAGTTCATAGCGTTTTGAATTGAAAATTACACTGATATGAGTTCATGGCGTGTCTAGGTTTCTAGGCTTCTATTATGGACAGCAAAAACTGAGCTCTCAGAGCTCAGCCTAGAGAAGACATCTCTGGGCCACCTGTTTCTGTGCTTCACCACTGTCATTGTAAAATATTTCTTCTAGTCTGATTCTACTCACTTTTAGTTTAAAACACACGATATCTATCACAATAGGCTCTCCTAAAACGTTTTTCCTCATAGGCCTCCATTAATATTGAAAGGCCACAATAAGGTCTCCCCAGAGTCTTCTCATCCCTAAGTTGAAAAAAAAACCCAACTGTTTCAACCTTTCTTCATAGGAGAGATTTTCCACCCCTCTGATGATTTTCGTGGCCTTCCTCTGGACATGCTCTGATAGGTCCATGTCTTTCCTTTGCTGAAGACTCCAGAACTGGACGCAGTACTCCACGTGGGGTCTCACCAGAGAAGAGTAGAGGGGCAGAATCACTTCCTTCGACCTGCTTCTTTTGATGCAGCTCAGGGTACACTTGGCTTTCTGGGCTGTGAGCGTACATTGCTACCTCATGTCCAGCTTTTCATCCACCAGGATCCCCCGAGTCTTTCTTCACAGCGCTGCTCTCAATCCTTTCACCCCCCAGCCTGTATTGATGCTGGGGGTTTCCCTGACACAGGGACAGGGGGTGTCCCTGATCCAGGCACAGGACCTTACCCTTGGCCTTGTTGAACTTCATGAGGTTCACACGGGCCCACTTCTCAGGCTTGATCAGGTCCCAAACATGTCCCAGGTTCTATATGCAGTAGATTATGTCCAAAAATACAAATGCAAGCTTAGAAATTTTGGAAATCAAATACTATTTTCAGAAGATATCTGAACTCCATAAGCTATAAACTATTATATATTTCTAAGGTCATCCAGCCCTGATGCTGTAGAGATCTATGTATCTTGACTGAATTATAAATTCACAAAGATTATGTACTTATGAGCCATGTAGTTCTTCTGTGAGGAGTTAAAATGCACCATTGCAGCTTCTGAACCAGCAGCATGGTGGAACTAACAATAAATGTCCTCCTCGCTATATTTTTTTTTCCTTTCTCATTGATATGTATCTATTGTAAAATCTCTTGAAGGCCTCCAGCTGGAAACTAATTCCATTCCCACATCTCATCAAAATCTCTGACCCATATCTACACTATTCAACTTTTAAAGTCTCATAGCATTTTTCCTTAAACTGTGACAGTGTCATAGCTGAAGATTCAAATGAGAGTCACAGAAAAGCATATAAGACATATAAATTCCTTTGTGAAATAAAAATACTTCCTAGAGTGTTACATACATCATAAAAGGGTGAAAAATTATTGTATAGCCCTTGCACCACCCCATCACCCAAATGCTAAATTGATTAGAGTCATCCTCCAAACACCTTTCTGGCCAGCATGACTGAGTCATTTACCAAGCAAATCGTAAAAATACCTAAATGTATGTACAATACACACACACCAATTTCTACAGTGTCTAGGCTTCTATCATGGACAGTGAAAACTGAGCTCTCAGAGCTCAGCCTAGAGAAGACATGTACATCTGCCCAGCTAAAGAGCTGTCTGAGCTCCACTAACTATATTAATTAGATCTCCCTTAACTATATAGGATTTTGTATACAAAGCTCACATATAGATATCTGCACTGCAGAGACCTTATAGTCAGGAGTCTGAATCTGGAACTGAACCCCACCTTCTCTTTAGGTGAGTTTTTCAAACAAGAATCAAACTCTAATTTTTGGTGCTCTCCTACATAAAAATGCTATTTTATAGAAGCCAACCAACATTTAAGCAACAGATTAGAGTAGAATTCACCTCACTTAATTCTAAATTTATGCTATTTAGATGTCAACAGTAGCTATTTACCCTAGGCACCATTGACTTGCTGTTTTAGACAGGCACTTTAGGATGAGATTCATTATATGCTGGAAGTAATTATTTCTTTACATTAACTTTAAGAAAGCTTAGGATACCTAGCTCAAATCTGGCCACCTATAACAGCAGTCACAAATATGAAATGGCAGAGCCATGGTCTAAACATTTCCTCTATTCTCTGAGAAGCAGTGGAACTTTGAGCTCCTGTGTCTTCATTTTTACCACCCACAAAAGAGTTAATTGTAGCAACAGTGCCTGATTCATAGCAAAAAATAGCTAATTTGCAGCTATTTGAGGATTTAACCTAAGAGATAAAGTAGGAACAAGTCTTGATCTCTCTACCAGTGTTTAAGCATAGACCAAGCAGACTAGTACTGTGAAATGTTGAACAAGATATGGTTAGACATGCTTTGTGCCCTTGATGAAAGCTTTCAACCACAGTCCTTTAGTTCAGCAGCCAAGCAATTTGAAGCTAAACCCCTTAATTTCAAAGTATTGCAGCATAAATCTAATTAGGGAAGGGAAATACTCTCCCAGATAAGATAAAAGTAAGAAAGCACAGCAAGCTCCCAGTCAACAGATCTTATGCAGGCAACTCAGCACCCTGGAGTTCCTGAGGAGCCTTATAGAAGGTTATTCCAAAGTACCCTTTGTCTGTTGTCAGCTCTGAGCCTCGTATAACTGCATGTACTACTTCTGAAGGAAGAGAAATGTGCAAATAGAAAGCAATATTGCTTTCAGGTCTCACAAATACTTTATTTTAGACAGTTATAGAGAAAAAAGTTTCTTTGAAAGCTACAGTGCAGAGTGTAATGAGGGTGTCAAGCAGGCACAGTTTCATCAGGGAGAGGCCAGAAAGATATCACCTGGAAAGCTGATCAGGTACTTGCCTAGTAGGGGAAAAGCTGTTGGACCCTACTTTCTGCTGTGCCCACCTTGCAGTGGGCACAGTCTATAATAAGCATCAAAGATAAACTTCACAGCATCCTGACTCTGTTCCTGGGCGAAGCCCCAAATGTGGATCATAGTGAAGCCTGGAGGCAATTCTTGCAACAAGTTGAAAATTATCCCATCAGACTGCCACCAGCTGGGTATTGCCAGCCTATACAGCATGCCTATTACTTTTTCTTCATCTTTGACATACACCTTATGCTGAGTACTGCAGGAAGGAACAGGATTATTTAGCAGTGCCTAGATTGTGGCCAGAATGTTTGCACAGAAGCAAAATGGAGGAAGCATAACAAAAACTGCTGTGATTCACCACGTATGGTGGACAGCCATGGCTCTAAATGCACATTTAATGCTTTTTACTTGACACATGCAACAAAATATCTGGATTCCTGGTGCACATATGATCAAATTCTACTTTATCATATACCTTATGTCCTTGATATGTCTTTGTCTTTTATGTCTCCAAGTCTTGTCTCAGGATGAGATACATTCAACATTTTGAAAGACTTAATGCTTTGTGAGAGGCAGGAAAAAAAATTGTGGGCTAGGGATACACGTTTGTGAAGAAAATGTGAAGATCTATAAATAAATTTTATTTTTTGACCCACATCTTGTGCCTCCCCTTCAGCTGTTGAGTTGCATGCCATCCAACAAAACAGCAATACTTCTGTGATCTGAAACAGTGTCAGAGGCTATAGACTAGTAAAAAAAATTAACATATGAAAATAAGAGAGAAAAATAACTATGCTTGATATGTTACTCTAGGATCCCAAATAAAGACTTACTCTGTGCATATTTTCTCTTCATGCAATGCACTTTGTCTGACCTTTTGCTTTTCTGAACAAAAGCAAGAAATGAGACCTGAAAGATTCCTAAGTCACTGTCTTGCAAGTATGTGGTCTTCTCAGCAAGTACCTTCATATTTACAAAGTTATGGGCTTCAGTATTGTTCTTGATTGATCCAGTCTTTAACTGTGACTTGATTATTTGCTTCCTACTGGAGAAAGAATAAATAACTACCATTACAAGAACAACAAAGCAATCACAAATGGTTGAAACAATCTCCTTTTAAATACGTTTCAGTTTAGATTTTAAATATTTCTGCAAAAGTATATTCACATGCATTAGTAGCAGTATATTTCTTAGATTGGATGTGTTAGAATAATAACAGCTTTCCCAGTGTTTTCAAGGAGAAATTCAGGTCCTTTCTATTTTACCTAAGCAAGCGATTCAGATATATGATCCTTTGTACATTTATGTTCTAATCTGTATTTAGTTATATCTCTGAACTCAGGCATTAGTGTCAGAAAAATATAACTCAACATGACCACACCTCTCAAGCCAAAGACACATAACATTGCTCATTAATGTCATAGGGCTATCCGCCTACTTTTGGATTATTAAAGTAGAAAGAAGATTGGCTAATATAGACTTTCTTCTTTAATATATTGAGGTAATAGTCACATATTTTGAAGACAAAATGGAATATCACCTTCTTTTGTCAGTACAAATCACTGTGACTTACATAACGATTTCCCTAAGAATAATTATGCACAAAAGAAATCCTTGTTATAGCTTTCTGGGAAATCTAGTTCAATCTCCTGGAGCGCTTTTTCTTTGTAATATTTATGACCTTGGTTGGTATGGAATAGTATTTCTCAAATAGTTACTATTTGGTCCACTGATACTTTACAGGGAGTTTCAAAGGATACTGTCCGCAGATTCTGTCTTGATAAATGCAAAATTATACCCATGGAGGAAAAACAACCCTAAATTGCATGTAGAGTTCTGAACTAGTTAGTTATCACAGAACAAAAAAGATATCAATTAACAGTCTTTCATTACTTGTAAATTGGGGTTCTTCACTTTTGTCTTCTACACACAAACACTTTCTAACCTTTTCTACTTATTTATTTCTGCTCACTTTCTACTCACAAAATTACTTTCTCAAAGTCCAAGATTTCTGCCTATTTTCTACTCACAAATGCTCTTTACTACTTTAATCACTTCATCTCTTTATCTCTGCTCACTGATGCTTTCTTACTCTCAAATGCTTTCTGCTCAAGCTGGTCCCATCTTGTCTCCTTCTCACCTTCATTTTCTTGCAACCTTGGCAAAAGTACACAGGATCTCCTTGAGGGAGTTCTTGGTCTCATTTAATCCAGTTTCATAGGATCTTTCTTCAGACTGAGCTGCTGACCACACTAGTTTTGTTGTTCTGGTTCAGCCATCATCATTTTATGCTACCATCAATTGCCTAATCACACAGGCCAACGCTGAACTCAGCAACATCCCCTCAGAAGTCTTCTTTCAAACAAACCTGCCATAGGTTCCTGTGGGCCCAGCTCCTCCACTGCCCACTGTGGTGCTAGGATTGCCTGCTGGACACAATGGACAGAGATGGCTCCCTCAGTGGCCTGTCACATAGAAGGACATCACCAAGAGCACTCAGCAAGATGCAACCAGCCATAACAGAAGCTGCACCCAACAGGAAACTCCTCTAACTGATTGGCTTCTTGTTGAAAAGCTGAGGGAGCTGGGTCTTTTTAGCTTGGAGAAGAGAAGACTGAGGGGTGAACTCATTAATGTTTATAAATTTATAAAGGGGGAGTGTCATGAAGATGGAGCCAGGCTCTTCTCAGTGACATCCAATGACAGGACAAGGGGCAACAGGTGCAAGCTGGAACATAGGAGATTCCACATAAATATGAGAAAAAACTTCTTCACAGTGAGGGTGACAGAGCACTGGAACAGGCTGCCCAGGGAGGTTGTAGAGTCTCCTTCTCTGGAGATGTTTAAAACCTGCCTGGACACGTTCTTGTGTGACCTGATCTAGGTGATCCTGCTCTGGCGGGGGGATTGGACTAGATGGTCTTTTGAGGTCCCTTCTAATCCCTAACATTCTGTGGCTCTGTGATAAAGTCATGTATGCTGCCAGGGTAAATCTTACTGTGTTTGTAAAGTATTCAGGTATCACCAATACGAGTTAATAGAAAATAATAGAAGTAATATACAACTATTATATGAAATATTTGAAATCAATCAATTATATTTGAAATCATGACCACCTGGGTGAGGGCGGAGCCACAAAAACACAGGTGGGCCAGGTTCTGCCTCTGGAACCTGAAGCCAGGGGGAAAACAAAATATTCTAGGAAGTGACTCATCCACAGGTCACCTCCAACTTGGGGCCCACAGCTCGGGTCCCAGCACTTCATAACCCTAGAACATTCATGAAGAAGGGTAGCAAAGTTTGTCAAAGATAAATGTGGTGGGTTGCCCCAGCCAGCAGCTAAGCACCCATCCAAGTCACTTGCTCACCACCCCCAGCAAGATGAGGAAGAAAATCAGAAGAGCAAAAGCTGAAAACTCATTGGTCAAGATAAGGACAGTTTAATAAATGAAACAAAACTGTATTCACAAGCAAAGCAAAATAAGGAATTTATCCACAGGCAGGCAGGTGTACAGCCATCTCTAGGAAAGCAGAACATTTGCACACTTAATGGTTGCTTGAGAAGACAAAACCATAACCATTGGCATCCCTCTTTACTCTTTCTTTCCCCAAGCTTTTATTGTTGAGTATGACATCATATGGCATCGGATATCCTTTTGGACAGTTGGGGTCAGCTGTCCAGGACATGTCCCCTCCCAGCTTCTTTTCCACTCCCAGACTACCCACTGGTGGGGCAGCTTGAGAAACAGAAAGTCTTGATGCTATGTAAGCACTGCTTAGCAATAGCTAAATTGTTGGCACATCCTCCACACTGCTTTGATCACAAACCCAAAACACAGCACCATAAATGCTGCTATGAAGAAAATTAACTCCATCCCAGTCAGATTCAGTTAAAAAAAGAAAAAAAACTTCAGTATAAGAAATGACCAAATAAACTAGGCCATCAAATTTCATGATCAAGTAGATTATTCAAAACAAAAAAAAAGGATAAATGTTATCACATAGTAAGTAATTAATATGTGGAATTATTCGCCACAGGTTGTTGTGAA
Source organism: Brachypteracias leptosomus (assembly GCA_013401335.1). Taxonomy (NCBI): domain Eukaryota; kingdom Metazoa; phylum Chordata; class Aves; order Coraciiformes; family Brachypteraciidae; genus Brachypteracias; species Brachypteracias leptosomus. Next base: position 55,386 of record VYZX01032767.1, read on the forward strand.
TTCCAAACTTCACACTTCTTCGCAAAACAATTTTAAAAAATCATATGGAAAATATAAATCCAATAGTAGTCAATAAATGCAAAGGTAACTTGATCAGGTACAGATTTTCTTGTGCTTGCAGATATGTGGAGGCAAAGGGAATATACCTGGGAAGCAGAACTCCCACATAATGTCCATATTCATATATTGTCACATAGGTATCCACTTTTGACTACTTTTGGATACAAGACTTCTCACTTTTGCATACTGAAGACTTGACTTTCCTTTAAAAATGTGAAGGAATAATAATTTTAAAAAGAAGTAGTGAGATATCCATTGTAATGGCCTTTTAAAACAGAGGAGGTTATTTTCTTTCTCACCTATTAGCCAATTAGTCCTCAAACTGATCCAGGAACAAAAGCAAATACCTTCATGCTGTTCCCCTTCTATCTCATTCCTTTTCCTGTCCTTCTCTTTCTCTGTGGAAATACCAGCTTGCTATCATTTTTATTTTCGTATACTTGCATAGTTACCTGAAGCTAATAGGAATTATGCTCTTGCAGAGCTTAGATGAGAAAGGGCGCAAGAGCTCCCTTTATAGCAGCGTAAGACATTGATGCAGCAGACTACAAATAACACTGAAAAGTTCAAAGTGAATGAACTGAAAAATATCTTCAATTTCTTTCTGATCTGGTGATTTCAGTAGTTATATTTAACAGGAAAAAGCTAAACAATAAAGTCTTGGTACTGTAGGAGTCAATGCTAATTAATTCATGAAAGTCCTATGACCTATATTAACCAAGACATCAAACAGTGACTTCTGGCCATAAAACATATAAAGTTCATGGCCTTTTTTTATTTTTATAAATTAAATGCATGTGATTGTTTTGTCCCACACTCTGTTTTGCCATAGATATAAATACAGTGACATTCCCTAAACACAGTTAATATATTCCCTGTTGACTGTATTTTTAGCTGCTTGAAGTCCTTCTATACTGACCTTGTTTTTGATGGCACAGATTGAACCCTGGTTACTAGGACAAGTTTGGGCACTGGCTCCTACCAATGCTCTTTGTATAATGCAATCCCACACAACAAAATATTCTTTCTTCCATACCCAGACTTCTACTGCTCAGTTTGCCACTTGGAATCCATGACTGAATTAACACGTGCACTGTGAAGATTATTGGCAGAGCTATGCTCCCAAAATAAAACAAGGAGTAAACCAATTTGACAGTATGTATGAACCTAATGCAATCTGATTCCTGCCCAGGCTAAGAATGATGCTACTGATTTTAATAAAAGTAGGTTGTCTGATTGCTAGTGATCATCTGACAAATCTTAAAAATACTGACTTTTGAACACTAGCTATTTGGTTCAAGTATAGTCTTGAGAAATAATGACCAAAAAGATTTCATTAATGTTATTTTTTTAAAATCGATACATTAAATGCAGTGAACTGGGGCTACCAATCTAGTTCCATGCAAAGGAGTGCTCATATCCCATAAACCAACATTGCGAAGCATGCATTGTTTGCTAGACTTAGAATACAAGCCAAAAATTAAGCACCTAATTCAGCTCTCTTGCATCTCCACATCAGGCATAGAATACACACTAAATAAAACTCAGCCAATCATAGCGGTTACCTTACTCTCAGTGTAGAAAAATACTCTTTTGCTGTAAAGGCAGTGCTTTCTGAAAACATTAAATATTTTTAAGTAAGTCCACACCTAGTATTTTAAGGAGAACACGGTCAAAATGTAAATAATGGATTCTTTACTTTATAAAATTATTTTTAGCTCTTCATATATTTAAATCTGTTTCACCTGTATTTAATTATCATCTAGGCCAATACAAAGTAAATCTTGCAGAACTTATTCACTGTACATGATAATTTCCAATTAATATTAATGCTTTGGCATATAGATCCATAGAAATAAACGCCAAAAGGGATCTTTTCGGTCATTTAAACTAACTATCTGAACTGGTGATTATATTTCAGCTGGTCCTTTTCATAACTGAACAAAAAGTTTGTATGTGACTACAAGCATGTCTTCTTGAGAAGTCTTGATCTGAATTTATGAAAAGGTGAGAAATCCAATCCTTCCTTTGGTAGAATATCAATCCTCTCCTTGTTTCATCAGCTTACTGTTAATAATTCATATCTCACTTAAATACTGAGTTTATTTGGCTTTATCACCAGTAACTGGCTCTTACTGTATCTGTTTTCACTTGTTTGTAAAGTCTTTTATACAAGTCTACTTTCCTTCCCTGAGTATTTATGCATTACAATCACATAATTTTCTTACTCTCCTTTTTAAAAAGCCAAATAAGATAATTTTCTCAAGTGTCCCACTGATTTGCACTATTTCTGGCTCTTCAACTACTTGACACTTCTTTTGAACTCTCTAGAATTATCCTGAACTTTTTTGAAAATATGTGCACTAAAATGATCTCACTATTCTAATTAAGGTGTAAGGTGTACCTATACGCTGCACCATAGAAAAAAGGGCCAGGGAATGAGCTTGAACACTGGTCATCCATCCTAGTGGCTAATTCCTTTCTTGTCTGTGTTTTCCACTGCTCCATCTCTATTGAAAAGAAACCTGCTGTAGAGAAGGTCCTAGGCATCATGGATATGAATAAATCAGTCCACCTTGACCCCAAGACACAGGCATAATCATTGTCCTTCTTTTATTTATCTGTCTTAGATGGTGGCATTAAAACCACAGACAGAAGTAAAAATGCTTTTCTCTCCACAGCTTCATAATGGGAACTCAAACTCAGTTTTTTATTTATTATGATTACTAGAAGACCTTTTAAAAGGTTCTATTAGAAACCTTCCAAAGTGCAGTCCACAGATTTTAGCTCAACCCTGTATTTGTCATTTTGAAAGGGCTACATTTTTATGTAGCTGTACTGAGGTACGTATTGGTGGAGAGGCCACAGATAAGAATCCAAAAGTGTTGAATTCATGTGTTTTGAGCATTATTTTCTACCCTGGCAGTTGATTCTGCAAAGTTTATCATGGGACTTCTGTATTTCTTTTCAAATTATTGATGGAAATGTTGAACGCACTAGTCCTATTATTAATGTGAATTAAGTAATTAAAACAGTTCCTGTCAATGATATTTCCCCACTGACTATGGCTTTATTAAACCTCAGAATCCACATAAGGTGTATTTTGGTGTCTCTGGATAATGATGCTTATTTAATCGGCGTGTCAGTAATACTAAGTTAATAGTTACACACATCTCTAACTATATTCTGTCTATGTAGCTACAAATTTCAATCAAACATGTCCACCTGTTGGAAAAAGAAATAGTTAGACCTAATTGCTATGTAATAATGTGGGGTTGGCATTATAACTACTTCCCCTCTGTAATGTCTTATTAATTGTTTCAGCAGTTAAATATCTTATCCAATAACTGTTTCATGCAGGTATTTCACACAAAAATAGAGCTCACGATCTTCCTATCTCCTTCCTAGCTGACAGTCCTGACCATTAGATGATTGCTATGCTCTTCATTATAGGGTTATTATCTTTTGCACAGCTTCAGTGCAATGAGTGGAAAGCACTTATAGTCTCCCACTTGAAGGGTAGAAGCAGTTGATTTGATCCCCTCAGGTACTACAGATGAATTAATCAGTCTGCTGTTCCCTTGGTGTATGTTCTCACCACAGATATTTGTTGAGCAGCAGAATGCTACTGTTTGTACCACCAAAAAGGTGGGTTTTTAGAAAATTATGACCTTTGTGTCACCATCTACCTGTGGATCTTCCAGTGGACAAAATTATCTTCCTGCATTGTTATTGAGATATGATTCTATGATTTGCTGATATGCAGCAGGTGGCACTGGGGTCTTGTTCCTGTGGTCAGTGTTTAGTGGCTCTCTCAGGACAGCTTTTCCATTAGCAAGCTGACTTCAGGCTACAACCTGTTCAAGGTGCTGGCTGTGTGGATTTCTTTCCAAAGTGTCTTAGTGAGTGTGCACATGGAGCTCTGCTGTCATGAGATGTAGGACTCTGTAGAACCATGTCCATAACACCAAGCCATTCCAGAGGTAAACTTGAAGACTCATAGGCCTGTACTGGATCTTGCACAGTGAGCCACTGCAGTTCTGCATGTTTGTGAAAGCAGGATGCACACAACTAAAGCTATGCTTGGACTAGGAAAAATTCAGCATTCAGAAAAAATACAGTATTCTGTATCATCCTGACAAGTCAGTGCCTCCACTGACGTGATCTTTCAGATGTTTCAAGCAAAATTAGCTAATTCAGCAAAAGCTCGGTTTTGACAGTACAACTGTTTGTATAATGGAAGCTTGTGCTGTCAGACAAAGATCACTTTCTTGATGGCAATCACTATGCTAGCAGATGTTTTATAACAGACAGAATAAATCACATACACTGTGAAGTGCTTTGACAAGTGTAAATAGTCTTGGCCTAAATGTCTGTATAGTTATTGAAAGAGTACTTGGGCTTGAGATGCATTTAAACATTTTCAAAAGTTTTACATGGTGTCTCATAACAGAGTAAACAATGAAAAACTGCTAACATTACATTTTCATTTTAATAACTTGTTAGAATATTCTAATTGATTTTGCTTGATTGATTTCTAGCCTTAGCTCAACAGGCACTCCTACCTGGGTGACAAAAGCCAGGGTTTCATTTATCTACTGTCTCGTGGCACTCAATGTTGATTCAGCTGGAGATTTATAACTGCAAAATATAGGTAAAAAGGTAGTCACAACAATTGCTATTTGCACCTGCCTTAACTACCATAAATAACAGCATCAAATGGTAAGCATTAAAGAATCAGATTGCAAGCATCATGAACTTCCTTCCTAAATGGCAGAGAAAACATATTGAGTATTTAGTGTTCTCCTAAATTTGGGATATTTTATGTTCATTCTAACTCCTTGGAGTTAAACATCATGAGTTCTATGGAATTTTGTGATTTCATGTAATACAGAAATTATTGACTGCTTTTGCCTCAAAGATGTTTGTCTAACCACAGTTTTTATTACCATTAGATCCTAGTTATTTAATGGATCTAGCACGTGTTACGCTTAGGAACAGACCATTAAGATAACACATGCTTTACTGATCCTACAAAAGTTAAGGAGGAAAGAATGAGACTTATTACATAGACCTGGCAAACAATATAAACACAAGATCACATCAAGCCAACACATTCTCTTTACTACTGGAAAAAGCTATAAGCAAGCATCTGGGAGAGATTAAAGGATAAACACTTTATTGGTGTATAGTGCCATGTATATATTCCACAGCCTTACCACTTTATGATGTGATAAAACAAAATGTCACAAGCAGAGCAGAGACGAGCTAGTTTGGTACTTGGCCAAAAGAACTCCAAGGAGCCCATAGCTACTGTGGGAAGTGATGCTAGCAATTCACAGCATGATGTTTTTCTTTGAGCAAGCATTTGAATAAAAGGAGTGACTGCTTGCAAATTACCATCAGTATATGAATCAAAAATTGGTTTCTGAGAATTTATTCANTTTCAGTCACAAAAATTTGTACTTGATCATCTAGAAAATTGGAGGAAGGGAGGTTGGATTTACTGATGTAAAAAAAACCAAAAAAAGGAATTTTTTTTCCCAAATTATATATTTAAAGATACTGATATTATGGTTCCTGTCTTTTTTACAGTTACCCAA
>VYZX01032768.1:6156-46121 GCA_013401335.1 Brachypteracias leptosomus
GTACTGTATTAGCTCTCAGCACTACTTTACAATGTCCTACTATTCATAAGCAAGCTATGATATGCAAAGTAGCAAAACCATAAACACTTTGTGACTTAGTGACAATTTTGAAATACATTCCCAGTTTTGGTACTGATATGCCACGAGGCTTTGAACAAGCCACACTGTAATTCTGCCATGGTTTACCTATCTGTAAACGGATAATCCTATCCTACAGTTATAACATTGAAGCATATACATTAATCTATAGCAACAGGCAGCATCAGAAATAGTAAAAAAAAACCCAAACAAACCAACAAAGACAAAATTTTGCTTCAACCTGGAGAAGGCTTAGCAGGAAGGCAGACACCTAATAGCAGCCCTCCAGCCCCTACGAGGAAGTCATCAAGAAGACTGATGTAGGCTCTTCACATCAGCACATAGCAGGAGGACAGCAAACAACAGGCATAAATTAAAACAAGAGAGGCACAAAGTGGATATAAAGATAAACTCTTTCATCATGTGGACAGTGGGATTTTGGAACATGGTTGACCAGAGAGTCAGAGCAGTCTGTGCAGGTATTTAAGTACCAAATAGATAAAGGTCTGAGTAACCTCACTTAACCTCGTAAATGATCTTTGTAGGACTACAGACCTCCAACTTTAATTAGACTATGATCCCCTGATTGAGTGTAGAAAAAACACTGCTATAAAACAGTAGAAAGAGCAGCCAGAGGCAATGGAAGAGGTGATCTATTTAGAATCTTTCAACATTGTCCTATTAATTTTAGTGAATACTGCATCAGCTACAGCATTCTCACATAACCTTAACCGAGCTTAAATAAAGAGACCCTCATATTGTTACAAACTAAAGACAGAATACAGTTGTATTGTTGCTAGTTTTGTTTAGCTTGCTTAATATAAAACTAAAGGAGCTGCAGATGCCTGTAATGACCATGCCATCTATTGATACCAAATCACACTGATGTTAGGAATTTGCTTACTTGAATATATATTTTTTTTTAAATTTAATATTTTAAATGGGCTTTTCAAGTCATAGTTCCAAAGAACTGCTACTGGAGTTTTTATTTAAAATTTCTATTTTCATTTAAGAAAAACAAAGTAAAACACTGAAGCTGTTAGATGCAAAATGATGCTACAAAGTTTACAGTCATTTGAAAGCACAGTTTGTCATCAAGTATCTGTAAATTTCAAATAAAGACTACTGCTGAACAATTTCATTCTTCAATTGTCAAAGTCCAAATGAATAACCTAAACAGCAGTATTCCACTACGTTGAAGAAAAAGATGACACCTGTGATTTTGTTAGACAGAATATAAATCATACTAGACTCATTTTCCTGAAAGTGATAAAAATGCAGAAGTACTTTGCAACTGCTTTCAGGAAAAAAAAAAAAAAAGACAAAAAACCCACACGAGATACATGCAGCAGAGCCCAGTAATTTCCATCAAAAAAAAACCCTTCTCTTTTCAGTCAGTGTACAGCAATTTGCTACAAAGCAGCCACATTTTTGATCTTAAACTTCCATACATTACTTTAGCTTAAGGAGTTAAAGTTATGTTTTCTTCCCTCTTCCATTCCACAACCATTGACAACTTTCCTTTCTCCTCTTCCTCCACATCACCTTCCTGACAAGCCGCCAAATAAGACACACATAAGCACAAAGAGCTAAATTGTTACTATGATCCCAAGTATCAGAGATGCATCTTTGTACACCTGACTGCTAAAAGACAGGACCAAAAATTTCATACACCCTTGACATTACTAACAGACAAGAGAGAAATCATAAAAATTATATGTAATGTCTTCAAATGTAAAGACACTATTTGCATAAATCAGAGTGTGTAACAGGGAGAACATTCTCTGCACCTCAACTGCAAGCAAGGGGTGTTAAAAAGCAAATACCAAATCACTACCTGTTGAAGAGATGAAAACTACCCAGAGGCTGAAAGACACCATAGAGTATCTAATACCAAATTACAAACAGAAGAGGCAGGAAAAAAAGCATACAGAAGAGCCAAAAAATATGTAAAGATTGTGTAAATGTCTGAATTTCTCTTACTTGTTCATATAAAGCCTGCAAAGTGCTGAGTCTTGCCCATTATTAAGTAAAAGAGGCAAAGATGGGGAACTCATCAACTTCTCTAAAAGTATAACAATTTTATCCCAAAAAAACCCCTAACTCTGGAGGCTCTAACCCATCAGCAGGAACGTCAGCACACAAGACCCAACATTTCACCCTACCATCCACAGGAAACAAGCCCATTGCCATAGCAATTTAAAAACAGCATTGTATCAATCTACACATTTTGTGTTTAAAAAAGCCCTACTATTTGTTACATGCTACTCTTGACAGAGTTTCAAAAGCCAAAAAAACTTATTTATATCATGTGTACCCTGTTTAAGAAAAAGATACTGTATGTTGAACTTCACAGAGAAACTGATGAAAATTAACACCTTCATCTGCGTTTGATAAAAAAAACCACGGGAAACTTCAGTAGTAGAGAAGCAACAAAAATAAAGGACATTTCTTTAAATGTGGAAAAAGTAATAGAAAACAACCCAACCAATATAAGTAATGTAAGTTTTGTTTTAAAATTACATCAATATTTAGAAATTAAACATATCTGATAATACAGAATATGGCAGCTAAAGAACAGAGTAAAACAAAGTTAAGAATTAAAATGCAGTAAAAACTTAACAACACAATTACACAACGTTGATCCCTACCAGAATTCAAACAAAATTGCCAATGATACTGTTCATGACAGAAACACAGGAAGTGCATATTTCCAAACACCAAAATTTCTAAACAAACTTGGTAGGAAAGTTAAACTAGATTTAAGAAAGCCATAACCATTTTCACTGCTTAATGAAAGTCTAAGTATTAAGTCTGCTACCAACAGCCTGCAGTTCAGTTTGTTGCTTAAAATTTTCATTAGAAATCATATCAGTTGCTTGCACTTATCTACGGTTTAAAACAGAATAATTAAAATTAACAAATCACCTGTTTCAGTTTTACTGGAGAAACCTGCTGCCTGTTTGATCGCTGCTGCTGTTAATGCTAGTCCTCGGCTCCTCCTCAGACCATGCTGCAACACAGCTTCAAACTGAGCGCACAAACAAGTGACTCTGCAACAGAAGTTTTAAAGGAATCATGTGAAAAGAACAATCAACTATGTTTCTACAAAGCAGGTTTATTCCAAATCTCTGAACAGGCAACGTAAAGGTGACCCATTATTTTATATGTAGTGAAAGACTCCTCGTGTACACTAATCTCATTATCTGCAAACAGCTTAATCTACTTATACCTACAGCTTCATCATGACTACCCAAAGATGGGGCACAAAGTACTCTCAGAACTGGCAATTAATTTGAGAAATCCTTGCCACCTGCTATAGTGGTTGTTAGTCGTATTTATTCAGCTTCAGGTTACCTACTTTTCATATAACACAATTACATTTTCATTAATATACTTTGTACTACAAATGAATGATTTTCTGAAAACATGCTCTAGCTTCCTATAAAATTAATAGACAATTTTGTTAATTTGAATTATATACTATAGTTCAAGCCTTGGAAAACAATTGAACATATATTTTCATGTCCTTCAGAAACAATACAGACAGGAAAATAATTAAGATTTTTCTGGAGATATGTTGAAACTTCAGGTTTTGATATTGTTTTCTGCAACACTATTTACAAATTCTCTGATTTTTTTTAAACAAAACCCAGTTAATAAATCAGTTTCCAGGGTAAACCAGACACGAATACATCTTGTTTGTTCAAAATCTTAATTTCTCTAAGTTTTATTTTTGCCGTTAAATAAAAAATACTTAAAACTTAAGCTTTGAGAAAGTTGTCATGTGGCTGCCAAAGTTTGATTACTAAAAGGAAGGACAGATACTTTAACTAAGTTCAAGCAAATTAAAGGAAAAGATGACAAAGTTGCTCAGGACTCTGCCCCAGCATTCCAGAAGTACAGAGTTCTCTTCAGGGTCACAAAAAAGCACAAGATGTCAGGAGGATTCCTGACACAAAATGAGGTATATTTACCATAACTGCCCTGGACAGAAGAGCCTTTAACTTGCAATGATTTCCAGTAAATCTACGTTAGGAAAAGTTACTTTGTTAGGAAAACTTTTCTAATAAAGCAGAATATAATTGAAACAATACTCAAGATGATTGTGGAGCAGTTGTGACTAATTTTTGCCAAAAAGACTGCTGCTGTTAAAAATGGAAATTAGATATATAACCTTCTAGAAAAAAAGAAAAAAAAAAGGCAAAACAAAACCTACTTGACTTTTTACATTCAGAAAAAGAAGAACAGAAACTAAGTTCTGTGAAAGAGGTCCGTGCACACGGAGAATCAAAGAAAGAAAACTGTGCAGCATTTTACAGGAAAATTTAGCCACTAGTAAAACAAAATAACATTTGGGAAAAAAAAAAAACAACCAAAAAACAGGTATTCTACAATGCCCAATATATGTAGTGTATTTACTAGATAGCATCACGAGGGTATGTCAATTAAACAAATACAGAAAAGCATGGAGAAGTCTACAGCAGAGAAACATAGTAGAACTCTGAACAATTATGATCTCAAAGACCAAAAAAACCACTAGGAGAACAAAACTTGGAGAATCATGTATTCTACTGGATTTTGACCTAAAATCTCTGACTATCCTCATTTTCAAAATTATCTCACAGTATTTAGCATAGTAGTGATCTCAAACACCATGGAATTCAAGAAAAAAAAAAAATCTATTCATGTAATTTCCACTTCCTTTTTAATCCTGGAACTGCCTAGCTATAATCCATTATTCAGCATGTCTACTGAATTCTAAGAAAAATATTTATAAGTAAAATTTGGTCAGCATTATATCATTAGAATCCTCTCACCATTTATCAGAAAAATACTAAAGGCCATCATTTAAATTATTAAGCAAGTGCAGCAAAGGGGTTTAAGCACACTGAGGAGGAAGTAGTTTTAGATCCAGAGAACTTGCTCTGCAGAGGAGGTGCTTCCTTCTAGCCAAGTTTATATAATTTACTACAAAGATAAACATCATCAATACATTATCTCACATAAACTAAACTGTAAAGGTTAAATAACTACGTCCAGTTGATGCTTCTGTGGCAGCAGCGACAGCTGCATAGCCAGTTCAGCTGCCAGGTGCTTCAGCCCCACCATCCCTTTATTCTACCTGCACCTTCTTGCTTCCTCGCTCACATCAGCTTCTGTCCAACAAACCCTGCACCAAACCGTCTCCACTATGCTAGTGCAATAGAATACTATTTCTGTTTTGCCAAAACACCATAGACTGAAATAGCCAAGGGCAGGACAAGATGACAGCAGAAAGTCAGACATGCTTAAGCTGCCTTGGAGTAGCATTAGCCTGGGGTTTCGCGCACATGCAGTGCAGGGGAGCTGCCTTACAAGCTGCTCCTGAAAGGAGGTTTGCCCTCTCATCCCCTGTTGTTTCTTCCTCCTCTTTTGCACTTCCCACTGCTTCTAGCTGCATGATTTTCCCATCCTTGTAGCAACATTAGCATTCATCAGATGTTTTACTGATTTAGCTCACTAAAATGATAGAAAGTTATCCTTTTGCATTTTGCATTATTTCTTCTTTTATTAAACTAATCCAGAGGGGACTGGATGATTACCAGGCATTCCTTAAAAGGTGGTGAAAGGGAGTAGTACTGAAGTCAGGGACCTTGAGGAGATATGTAAACCCTCCCCAACCCTTCGGTGAAACAAACTGCTCTGTTGGCTTCCCACAAGTCACGAAACCACATCCTTAGATGTGTTCTTAAAGACTGAATTAGAGGGGCTTGAAGAGGGTTCTACACATCATTTATAAATGGTCAACAGATAATTAACTCCTTCCCAAAAGGCAGACTCAGACTTCAAGGACATAAGAAAAAGGACAACAAAAAATTGCATTTAATCCTGGTGTTTTATTTATCCAAGATTCTTCAGTAAGACAGATTCTGAGAAAGATTAAATAGGATACAAAAAGCACTGCAACTTCTGTCCACCAGTCATCTTGCCATATCCAACAACAAATGTAACTAATAGGAATCAAACGAAATGTTTTGACTTACATTAATAAAAAAGAACAACTTTTCATGCAGAAAAAGAAGAAAAACAGATTTAAAACATGTCAGGAATAAGAAAAGGTAACAATGAAAATTTTCCTAATGACTATGTGTTAAACACATTTGACATTTAAGCAGAAAGAACCACAAAACATAGATGTATTGGTAATAAATATGCATTCATTTTAAATGAGATTTTAGGGAAGATAAGTTCATCCAACCTCACGTTCAGATCTCAGAATTCAATGCTGTGTCATGAACACTGCAGCCACTTAAACACTTGCAACTTCAAAGAGAAGAACACTCTTTGTTAAACTGTGGAACTTGTAACAAGATGAAAAATTCAGACTCCCACGTTAATGTGTTAATGTTTGCGTAAAAAAAATAAAAGGAATTGAGCGGGCTTTGAGCGTGTCAAGCATCGTGTGCCATATTTCATGTAATTATGATACATAATCTAAGCATGTTAAAAGTTTCTTATGCTATTTTACCTGCTATCAGAGTCTGAAGCAATTTCTTTTCTTCCTCCAAATCGTATTTGACACTGCAATAAACACATTAAGAAATTTTTGTTACACTAACAAACTCAATATTCTGAAATATTTAAGTCATAACAAAAAAGGAAGCAGTACAAAATAAAGTACTGGCAAATACAGCCTGCAACCAAAAAGTGCTTTACAGCATCATGTTCACTAACAGACTGCTCTTGCAGTTCAAATATATTCTTGCTAGCCAGAACACCACATCTGCAGGTCCTTCAATAAATCCAAAATTGAGTAAAAATTACTACTTTCAACTTTTAAATGTACACACACAAGAATAAACGTTGCTCCTATGCAGCTCAGCGCTAAAATTACCAAAAAAAATCATTCTTTATAAAACATAACATTGGCTTACTTTTGAGGCATTATTTGCCTTCCAAGCTCTCCTAGATTGAATTGAAATTCTACATGCTCATCCTCACATTGATACACACATACATAAATAAATCCCACCTTTACCTGTATTTTAACAATTCCCTAAAATTCTAGTGTAAAGAAAAAAGCTGCTATTGTAAAGTGTTAACCAGTTTAGTCTTTGCAGTACACTCCAATCTAGATTTATTATATATTTTTCTATATTATTATATTTGTAATATTCATATTACTAATGTCAGTAACAATAGACACAAAAACTCAGTAATACTATGTGAAAGATAAGATTTCTGCTTTGGCTGGTAAAGAGAATAAAAGGCAATATGTATTAGATCTCTCACCTGTTTAACTGCATCCAGTAGTCGTTCTAGAAGAAACTGCCTTTTATTGTCATTGTTCTGAGACCCTGAAATTCAACAAAATTATATCATTTTAAAATCAAGAGTTTTTTAAGGAAAACACATTCAAGCTAACACCAGGGCCCTGTAAACTTTCTTTCCATGACAATTATTCCATTAAATTTATTAATCTATTTTCTCTGAGTAAAATGATGCAGCCTGTGTTTTGAGGTTTCAAGTAGCCTTTCTCTAATATTCAGGAAATACTTTTCAAAATATCATCTAGAGTCTGATTTTAGTAATATTTTGCTTTCATGATATAAGGTATATTGCAGCAATGCCAAATATAGCATAATTGTGCACAATTAACACAGCTTGCCCCTAGCTTCTTAGCACAACCACCTATGGGGCCATAAAGCAAGCCTGGAATTGGCCTAGTTTAAGATTTTTATTTATTTATTTATTTATTGGTTGGTTGGTTGGTTGGATTAAGTGTATGATGGAGTTCACACTGCAACCCCACAAATGTTCCTACTGGGACAACTACCAGACCATCATAGCACAAGAAAATAATATAATATCTTTTTACTGTCAAACAACCTCATTGCAAAAAGAATTTTAAGGCAGGTGAACAGAGAGCAACTACTACAATAAAGCCCTTAAAATTTAACTGCCAGCATAGCTCCTCCTGATTAACACCTGTAAATCTATTTTGTTATTATACAAGCAACTACACAAGACAACTTCTTTAAATTCTTTAACAACTTTCTTTAACTTCTCAATCATTTCAACAACAAATTGCACAATATTTTGCTCATTGCAATAAGCTTTATAAACTCCTGTGAACACACGTGGAATTAAATAAATTAAATGAATACACTGGAATTAAAGTTATTCTATCCTTCTTTTCCTCTCAAAGAGCACACAACTAATATATGCATTGACTGAAAGGCAGTTATCAAAACTCTGCATGAGCAAGTTCTGCCAGATACTGAAAATCAAACGCCGCAAAGTAAACCCTCTAGTAAATAGAGATGACATCAAAGACACACGTATCTTCCTCTTGCTGTCCAGCACTGTGAGGTCTCAATCTCAGAATTTCCTATATTCATAATCCCATTCAAAGCAGTTTGATCCTAAACCAGCAGGAGAGTACAGAATTTGTCCTACTGAAATTATTCTCCCTTTGTTTCATCTTAAATATGGAATTGGGAGAAGAGAAACCCCACAGTAAGTTAGAATAGATAATGCCAGAATAAAGAAAACAACAGGAAAAACATGCAAAAGTAACTGCCAGCTAACTAAGCTTCACAATGCTTATTTAGCTGATCACAGTGGGTTTTTAAGAAGTTATAGTTCCAATTTTGAACTCTGACTCAAACTATGCAGACATGTGATGCATGAGGTTTGGTTCAGTTAGTCAGACTCCAATGCGTCCAAACTCAGGTGAAGATGCAAACAATGTTCAATGCCAATAAAAGACTCTAGAAACAAACCTCATACCAAGCAGGCTTTAACTTCCAAACAACTGTGAAGATAAGGTTAAATTCCCATAAGCCCTACTTCTCCACTTTATACTCCTTCAGAGATTACAATTTTACTAAATTATATTCAGTGTTCCTACCATGCATGCATTGCCAAAACAGAGGCACATGCCTATGCATCTAAATGCCTCATAAAAAATCACGTAACAGTAAAATGAGGAAAACAATTACAACTTTTAGTACAACTCCTCATGCACAGTCACATTGAATGTACACAAAACTGAAGACTTCCCCTACCATTTTAAAACTCACTACTTCTACAGTCTTATGCTATCCACATACCTGTGAGAATAGGCACAACACAACGTTTCTTTATATTAACAGTTTGAGAACAAATGCATAGAATTAACAAAATTGTGAACTGAAAAACATGTGTCAAATACAAATACTAAGTATGTGGGTTAAGTTTGTCTTCCAAACCACAAACAGACCAAATACTCTTCTACCGATTCACAATATTGGTAAAAACTGCAGTAACATACACATAAATACAAAACATAGAATGCATAAAACCAGCATTACTCAGAAAAAAATGCTATATTTAGACTACTGCAATAAAAAAGGAAGTTCATACATGAGTCTAAAAATAATTGTGAAAACATATGTTTAAGGTTGCAAAAACTAAGAAACTTAAAAAGACTCCTCCAATCAAAATCTACTCAGTTAAGAAGGGTTAAAAATAGGCTCAGGTACTGCACCTGCCTCTGTGACCCTTGTCATTTTTTGTGGTTCACGGTCATGCTTCCCTATTTTTAAAGCAAACTTTTCTACATATCCTGCCTACAGGAGAAAAAAATTGACTGTGCAAGTAACGGAAAACAGGATTTTCATCCAATTCTGTCTATGTACAGCTCTCTTTAGGTTAAAAAATAAATCTCAGATTGCTCTTACATACTTCTTTAAGTCTTGTATGCAAAATTTCAGATTGCAATTCCTTTTTCCTGCTCTTGTACAGCTTCTGAGGGTACAAGTTTAAGATAAAACAAACACAGACCTAATTTAAATACTACCTTGTACAACATTACGATTCTACTGCCTCACCCTGAACTAGTCATATTTTTGTTTTTTGAAACTGTCATTAAACAAGTGGCAGCGTGCCTAATTCTTGACAAGTACGTAAATCTAGTTTTCTTGTGTTATTTCCCCTTCAAGTTTAGCCTATTCAACACTGTCCAATAAAGTATGAGCATGTAATTAGTAAGCAGCATTAGTAATATTAAAATAATGCTCAAATCAACAGGAAGTCACCTTCACATCCACTAGAAATACATTGTAACTAAAATAACATACATTAAAAATAATTATAGTCATTAGGAAAGAGTTCTTCTACCTATGTATATTATTTAGAAACAGCCCTTTTACTTTTACAGGCTAAACTTGGGCAGGAAAATAAATGTAGACGGTGCTGTTACAGCTGCTAAAAAAAGGAGATGGTAAAATTTGATGATATTAATATTAGCTATCTCCTCTACCTGAAACAAGCATGAAAATGATATATACATTTTTTCTGTCCTGATCTGTTCCACTTACATTATTTTGGAAATATACTGTACAGTACTGTAGAACAGTAATGTTTAGCAAAGTGCAAAATTAGTGTTCTTTATGTTATCTTGCTGCCTAATCAAAACTTTTGGCAAAGTCATATAAGCCTTGGCAAGGGCTACACACGGCAATTCAACTACTAGCCTTCATGTCACCTCAGGCATTACTCTATTCTAAGTAATTAAATACCTTCTCTTCCCATAAACCTGCATCTCCTCGTTGCTTTAAAAAAAAAAAAGATAAGATTAGTTATTAAAATATTGAAGTTATTAAAAATAACTATGTGATGAGGCTTTAGGCCACAAGAGATGCCAACTTGACTGTTGAGTCACAGAATTCAAATACAGCTCCCAAAGCTGAGTCTCCCAGTAAGTATCCTAGGAAGACTAAGGTTCTGATTTGCACCAATTTGCACAAGGCTAGTCCCAGCCTGAATTCATCATTGAAAGATTGAGGTTTTCCATATGAAAACGCTGACTCTTAAAAACTTCAGAATTAGGATTTGGTCTATATTGTGTCAAGATCTGAAACATTTGAGAAACTTTCTTTTTCATGGTTTGAAAGATTTGACCATTACTTGCATTTTTCACAATGCTGATTAACAGGTTTTCCCACAATAATCTTTTTTTTCCCCTCATCTCTTCTACCATAACTTTTGTTTTCTTCTTACCACAAAGGTGAGAATAAAACAGAGAAAAATAAAACTGAAGTGTTTTCATTTTCGGTTTCATTTTCAGAAATGACTGCTATCCATAAAACATGTAGCATTTAATTACTCCAGTCAACTCTTCAATTTTTTTCTAACTGTCCTTGGAAACAGATCTCCCCATATATTAAATTGGGGTGGAAGAAAAACATACAATCTAACTTTCAGGGACAGAGTGTTGTCTGCAACTTCCATTACTGAAGTTGCATAAGTAGATCCATGAAAGCATTTACTGAAGCACTTCTCTTCTTAAAGAAACAAACAAACCAACCCTTGCCAATGTGTTTTAAAACACACTAAGCACTGCTTATCCTTGTACTTACAGGAAAAATACCTTAAAATGTATTCCTCCATCCTACCAAATAACACTCCATGCCAGCCCATTCAAGTGGCTACACTTCCTACGGTCCTAAAGTTTACGGGTCTCAATTCTCATGCGAAGCTTTTAAATATTTCTCCTCACAAACATCTCAAAAGCCCCAGGATTTATCGCACACACACACCCCCCTGCATGCAACACGGAGGCCAGAACCGAACACATCCACAACCGACACCTCCTCTTCAGGACTGAGAAAAAGCCCCGATACAGCCCCAACCCTGCCAGGTACCACTTTCTGCACTAGGTGAGCTTCTCACTCTCTCGCCAACTGCACGTTAATAAGTTTGTGTTATGTTATTACTATTGTTGTTGTTGTTATTATCATCATTATTATTCCCTCCTGGTCATTTATTTTCCCTGGAATTATTTCCCGTGATTTTGCACAGCTAAGGCAACAGGGATCCCCAAGACAAGCATGACTCGTTCTGTGAGCCAGTGTCACGCTCAAGGGCAGGCTTCAGGATTCAAAACGAGGTGAACCAGCACTTCTGGGGGACTGTGAGAGCCAACGTGAGGAGAGGGGTGTGGTGATGCAGGCAAGGGCTGAGCCCTACCCCACACTGCGGGGCCACAGACGCCAAAGTCTCACCACGCCGCGGCCCCCAAACCCCCGACGGAGAAGTCCGGGGGGGGGGGGAGGGAACCTCGCCCCTTGGGGGGCGGGCCCACCCCCGCCGGGGNCGCCTGCCCGGGCAGGCGGCGGAGCGGCGGGGACCCCCCGGGCAAGCTCTGCCCGCGCCAGCCCCGGCAGCGCCCCACAGCCCCGGCGGCCCCACCGAGCGCGCTTCGGGAGCGGAGAGAGCCCCGCCCGAGCCCTCCACTCACCACTCATGGTGGCCGCGGGGCTCGCACCCTCCGTCCTCCGGACCCGGTCCCTCTCCCGCACAGCCCGGAGCCGGGCCGGCCACCGCGCACTCTCCGCCCCGGAACCCCGCCCCGCCGCCCCGGAAGGTAAACACGGCCTCGGGCGCTGCGGGCCCACAGCCGCCGTCTGAGCGGGCGGTCCCGGCCTCCCCTCAGAGACTCCCGCGGCGCTGTCAGGCAGGGCGGACTCGAACCCGGCGGAAGGGCCCGCGGCGGTGCCGCCACCGCTGGAGCGCCGTACGGCCCGCCCAGAGCGGGGACCCCCGGGAAGCGAAGAAACACCGGGCAAGTGAAAGATGAGGGAAAGGGAGATAAAATGTCCCGTACTGTCACATGTGCTGTGTAAGCTGAAAGTCCTGAAGAGTTCATCATGGTTTAAAAAAAAAAAGGTACAGAAATTGTGAAACCTCTAATATTAAAAAAAAAAAAAAAAGTCAAATAACAAAGTAATTTTCTGAAATGCTGTAGACTCGTTTTAAGGCTGGTTTGTATTTGCGCACGGTCTCACTGCACTGCTGTGTAACTGCTATATGCTGCTCCACGTGTGTGGAGCAACAGAGCATAGCCTGGTTTCTTAAGAGTTCCTAGATAAAGTAATAATAATTAATTTAATAGCTCTGTTGGCCTATTTCAGAGTTTATGGCTGTGCGGGGCCAGACCTACACAGCTAACTCATAACTGCCCAAACTTTGTGGTGAGCATCCTAAAGCTGCTGTACACAAGTGCTCATTCATAGATATAGTGCCACAATTTACTAGGCTTAAGACATTTTAATCCATCATTGATGGAAGAACCTGAAATAGAAAGTTATCGACAAATAAAAAAATTATTGTTGCTTCTGTTGCAGTTTTCCAGAAGTAAGACTGGCCTCATAATAGGAAAATAATGTTAATGCTTGGGAGGCAAGGTGACAAAAGTATGTTCCTAGTTTTAGGCCACACAGTAGGCTGGCATTACTGTATCTAATCAGCAGTCCTTGTGCATATAACAAGGGTAAGTAAAACAACAAGTAAATTAGAAAGAAATCTGCGTAGAATACAGTCTCAAAAACTCTTGGTACTTAAATGAAATTCTGCACGATCAGGAAATACATCAGGACTGCAGATGTGGTGCATCACAACACCACAGCCTCCCTTAGTGTGACCCACAGACACCATCTGAACTGGGGGGGCTCCAACCCTGCAAAGGTATTCATCATTAGAACATTCCTATTTCAAACATCATATGGGCTATTTGAAATTACTCTTTACAAGACTGAGGAGGTAATGTGGGTCTTCATTTCTGCTTCTTGGAACATGCTTTGTGTACCATCGAGCAAATTTTGGCACAAGATCTGATTTTAATGTAAAATATACATATTTGCAAACTTTTTTATTGATGGGTTTTTATGTATCTGGCATAAGTAGATACAATGTCTAAAGGCATCCTATGTAGGCACTTCCAGAAATTAAAAATTCCAGTAATGAGTTTAGTACCTGAGAATACTGCAGAAATAGTCAACCAGAGAGACACTAGAATAAAAATAATATGACAATATTAAGGAAAGCGAAATGGAAGATCTATAAAGATCATGTACTACCCTTCATCACTGACTGTATTAAGATTAATAGCTATGCTAGAATAACTCGTTATGCAGTAAAAATATACTTCCCTCATAGTCACCCAGCACCCAGAATATAGTTGCAGTAATCAAATGATTTTGTGGTAACTAGAACAGTAGCTCCTTCTTCTGTAGCTGGTAATGGAAACGAAGTTTCACAGCCAGGCTGTTTTACCAAGCCACAGTCACTGCAAGTGCATTCTTCCACAGAATACATTAATGTTTCACTTTGAAGAGGGTGTCTAATTCCTTCTGTATTCACACCACTTCCTGTATTAGCCTTGATAATATTATTCAGCTCCACAGAAGAGTCTGTAAGTATACAGAAGTTAATTCAGTACATACATCATACTATACCATATACTATAACATATAGTTATTAAAGATCCTAATTTCATTACGTTCCAACTATGTTCCTAACCTTGTGAAAGTTTTAAGACACAGTGAAAGTTTTAAGATGTAATTATATATTATCATCTTTTGTTCTATTGACAATATACCCCCTATATTTCAGGATAAGCATTTAAGTAAGACATTTTCTAATCAGTTATTATTTATTGGCTGAATGCTCTATAAATATTAGAAATATTAGTATTTGTAAAATGTAAAAATTTTTTTTTTCACCTTCCCAAAATACACCACATACACTTCTCACAGGCTAGAATATTAAGTAAAATTATTTATAAGATTACCCACTATTGTACGTGGATAGAATTCTACCTGAGTAGAATTCCTTCTGCATTGAATGAGAAGAGGATGAAACCTTTGTAAAGATCTTTTGCTATTGTGGGTTCATAACTGATTTCTCAAACATCAGCAAGTGAGCTGGGTGTGAATATACTACAAAATGATGCTGATGTAATCCATAACCAACAAAGAGAGATGGCTGCTTTTACAAGTTATCATCTGGATATTTTATTCCCTAATAACTTCATTGACATTATTTGAGGAATACAAAACAGTCCAAAAAAGACAGTTATCAGAATCTGGAATATAAATTATATGCAAAATTTATACATGGTAAGAGTAGATAAAATGTAGAATAATCTAAAATTATTTGATAAATAATCTTTATTCACCTGTGTTTTTCAGTTTTTCTTTTAGTTGCTTTAGGTGCTTCCATTTAAACAAGACCATTAAGGTGAACAGAGTGACCATTAAAATTACTCCTAAGCCCAAACAAATCCAAAGAACTCCACTTGAATCAGTACCTTTTGAAATAAAAGAGATGCATTAAATTAATTATAAACAATAATCAATGAACAGTAAACACATCCAACATATAAAACTTCTATAAAAAAAGGAGAATTTTCTATTTCTGTTGAGTGACATCTCAAGTAAAGCTTGGGAGCTTTAAAAATTTACTCTTTCAACACATATTCATACAGGACACACTGCATATGTCTTTAATATTTTTGAGCCCATGTATTAGTCTGATAAACTCTGCCCAGGTTTTAGATTTCTTTAAGCTTATATGTTTACAATTCCATGTAAAATACAACATGAAATTGCCCAGGACGGCCATGAAGTATTGCAGAAATATTACTTACGCTTATCACAGTAGTTTTCACATGAAGGTGGTGGTGCACTAGAACATCGCAGATGACAAGGCTTACAGGAGAGCAGCAAATTATCAAAGTATTCATTTTTGGGGCAGGATGCCATCGGGGCCAGTAATTATGGAACTGGAGAGCCACAGAAATTGTAAAAGAGTGAGGATCATCTACAAAGGGCTTTTCAGTTGTCAGTTTTAGCAAACCTAAGAACAGCTAGCAATAACAGGTAGACTTCAATTGCAGCTCCACCACACAGTATCATGTTAAATAAAAAGGATTTAACTCTGAGGCCCCCAAGGAATTACTGTTCCTTATTTGGCAATTCACAATAGTAAAAAACCTGAACAGCTGCACCAAGATAATTTTCAATGTAAATTTTGTCTGAAACAGAAAATGGTTATTTATAGAAGGCATTTCTTGAACAGGTGCTAAACAATACAAACTGCAGAAAGGCAAGAAGGCCTCCAAGCAGGAGTTCATAATAATCGTTCTTGTCTTCAGAATTTTGTGGGTTTTTTCATGGTGAAGGGCTGCAGTAATTATGTTTTCCAGTAACATGAAAACTATGCAATGATTACTTTTTTCTTCTTTTTGTCCCAGTTCAAGGAGTATAAAATGAAAAAAATAGAGGCAGGAGGCATAGCAGTAAGAAGATACGACCAATTCAGTTTCTAGGTGTGCCACTGACTCATTCTGCAACTTCAGACGATTTCCTTTGTACCTGTTTCCCTGGATGGACAGTGATACTGACAACACATACATGATGAAAGAATTCCTTTTTGTAAATGAATGGTTTTCCAATTTTAAATAAGATACTGTTAAAGTATAGGTTCAACCATTACTTCAGAATTATGTTGTACAAAATACATCTAAGACCTTCAGTTGTAACAGAAAGACGTAATTTAGAGGTTCAGTCACTGGCATATTGCTCTTCAATTCCAAATTAGCCTCATTTAACTAGTCTATTAGGTTTGGTTGGCTGTTTTGCTTGGCTCATTTTTGAGGTTTTAGCTGGTTTTTTGCTTATAACCATAGTTATATGAGACATTTAATAAATTACATTCTAATTATGAAATAAGAGCTATATGAATACTTTACAATTTTTTTCCAAAACATTATCTGCATTTTTTCCCTTTATTTGTCCATAATGCAGAATTGTCACTGTACTAAAACTGTGGTACCCAGCATGGAAAAATAGGTGAGCCATAGCTTCCATTCTTGTGGTACAGTGAATATGACACCTCCTTCCAGCCCGATGATGGGGCACACACCATGGGTGTGCACAGATTTGTCTATCTGCAGTGAGTGTGACATTTCTGAAAATGCATCTGGTCATCTCCCAGGGAAAAAAGCCTCCACACCAGACTGCCATGATTAAAATAACGTACACATCTCACTTGTAGTTTGACTTCTTCATCTAATAGAATTTAGTTTAAAAACAAAGTTAATCAGTAATATCTAGCATGTTGCAATAATGGCTTCCGTCCAGTATCACTGCCACAGAAAGATTAGAATTACAGGCATATTTATAGTTAAATTTCTCTTTGACATAATTAAGTTAATGGCCTTTTTTTAACAGAAAGAAAAAATAAAAATATTGTATAAGGAATTGTAATTCCATGCCATATTACTATATATGAGACTTATTTTCCCACAAAATGCACCATATGTGATACACAAACTGTTCTTAGTGGAATAGTGTAAGAAATTAATCTGTCATCTAGTCTCTAGCAGATGGAACCACTTATTGTGGCTTCTGCACTTGTTTCTATAGGCCAGGTGCACAGCTGTAAGCTTTCTGTTATGGGCTTTCTTCCCTATTCAAGATTAGTGGATAAACAGAAATTGACAAAATTTGATTTAGATGTGACAGAAGAAAATATGAATACAGACAGTGAGCGATGCCAAAAATTTCACCAAGAAGTCAATGCTAGTGCTGAAGTCAAAAACTGTTTCTGACTTGCTTCATACATTCACACTCTAGGGGAAGAAACCCAAGTTACCACAAGAATATCATTCCTATTTCTGATGAAGCACCATTTGGTAGCTTATGCATAGTGCGATTTGAGATTTTGCTTTTAAGATGCTCTTTAGCCTTTTAAATCACAGAGAAGTCAATCACATTCTCAGCTGTGATCTGAAGAAGGCAGATATTCATGTATCATCATGGTATCCACAGGTACAGTAAGTGAGTTTCAAAACAGACAAGCTGGATCCAATGTTTTAATATTTTATCAATATAAACCCATTGACTTAAGTGAAATGCTCTTAAATTTTACTTAGAATATTTTTCCTGTGCCACAACTTCCCTTTGTTCTTGCATTTTTATGTTCCTTTTTATATTCGCAGACACTGACTGTGAAAACATGCTGTTAGCTCCAGAAAGTGCAGTTAGTTAGCAAAGACTCAGATGAAAAGTAAAATCTCTGAAAAGAACTGGTTTGGTTCTAACTCAAACCAGGACATATCCATATCTTGTCCTAAGAACCCTTATTATTTGAGAAAGGAACCAGCTGACTGATTCTGTAATTGTTTTCTGCAGCTGGTTCCAACACTACACATCCGCAGAATATAGTCTTTACTGTAATAAAATTCCCTACAAAATTGACAGCTCTCAAATTCCAAAGCTTTCAAACTATATCACAGCTGCTGAATGCTTCTAGCAGTATTTTAGTAGTCTGGGGAAAGCATGTGTGCCCTCTAACAGATGAATGAACCAGTTCCTTAATCAATTTCACACTTCTTTTCTATCTTTGTTGCAGCTGCTTTTATTGCAGCTTTCTTGCCTCATTTGTAATGCATAATAATGACACTGTTTTGTTTTTTTTTAATTTTGACTTTTGAATGAATTGTGTAGGTATATTTAACAGTAGCTTTCTTCAAAAACTAGTTTTGCTAAATAGGCAGGTTTATAGCATTTTTATATTAATCCACAGCTTCACAAAGAGAAAGAACTTCAGATTGACAGTGATGAGTATTTTTGCTGGGAGACAGCAAAATGCTGTTGTTAAACAGCACATAGAAATCCCAAGTAAGCAACACAGATAATACTAGAGCTTGAACAATAATAATAGAGCAACTCCTTACATCTCAGTGTTGTTACCACAAAGAAATAAACCTTGAAATGCTTGCTAGCGATAGGTTCTGGTAAACAGAACACCTTTATGTGCCACTTCAGGCTGTCTTCAGAATTCTTTTTATGGAAGAGTCTCTATTGAGATGTGTCTGTGACTTCTCCCATATGCACCCACATTCTTTATCACTGGTCAAAGAGTAAAAAACAACATTTAGCCCTCAAGAAGTCATCGCATGTAGTCCTTTACTGTTTTTTCAGAAAAACCCAGGCCTAAACCAAAAATGCACGCAGATACTTACAAGGAATCTTCAAAAGGTACTGACTGAACAAGGTAGCTTTCTTTTGAAAACGTTTGGAAGAAATTGCATAGACTAGATAATAATGTTTCTAAAAACAAACAAACATAGATTCTCAAAGCGTACTGTAAATTCAGTGCTGTTCTGTGGAATATTTTTAAGATGATCTATTGATACTACACAGTAGCTTCACCTTGAGGCAGAGACGTTTCCCAGTAGATGTAACCCAAATACAGGACTTCTGGGAAAAATATTCAAGAGAAAAGTGCAAGACTTAATACTACTGTGTGATACAACCAACAGTGAAAGAAACTACAGGATATAACTCCTGCTGTAGGTAGTATTATCAGAGTCTTCACAACTCCATCACTTTTAGCTATTACATTCTTTGTTTTCCTAGTTCAGCAGAAGTGCATCTGGTTTTAGGTATTGGCAATGGCTTTTCTAATGTATGCAAAATACCTCTCTCCAAAACAGCATGCTGGCATGGTACTTCAATACATCTGCTGTATGATATGCAGGAGTGTTAATATTGTGATTTCTAAAATATTTTGTCACTCAAATGTAATAAGATATATTCTAAATAAGACTATTTTGGCACAAAGACAATTCATGTCTAATTAGTAAGACTGGTCTGTTGGTCACGTGGTTAGATTACATACAGCTAAGCTGATTAAATGTCTTAGTGAAAGGGATAGTCCTGCTCTTCACTCTACAGTATTCTGGAGCACAAGGAAGGGCTCTAGGGCTTACATGACCACATGGCGAGCAGCTTTAATTTGTTAATCCAGTCAGTTCATAGAGTTTTACTCCCTAGGACCTGGAAAAAAGACCAGAAACAGAATAGAAAAAAGATAAACAGTTGATTACCTCATAGGGATGTGAAACTAAGTCCACCACGGAAGTACAAATTTTGTGAACTAATCACGGAATGTTAGGGGTTGGAAGGGACCTCAAAAGATCATCTAGTCCAATCCCCCCACCAGAGCAGGATCACCTGAACCAAGTTGCACAGGAACACATCCAGATGGTCTTTAAATGTCTCCAGAGAAGGAGACTCCACAACCTCCCTGGGCAGNTAATGCACTAATGTCTTCATTTTAGAAGTCCTGTCAAACTCTAAGTACAGTAGAAATAAATGTGTATCTAATTATTTGATACTCTGTATATGGGATCATAAGATATCATGGCAGATATGCTTACAGTCTCTACAACCAGTTGGCCAGAAACAGTTTTCCTATGTGGCTAGTTAGAGTTTGAACACATTTATCATAAGACACAGAAGTAAATACAAAGAAGTCTCATCTTTTCAATCAAATCCCCCCTCAAGTAGGAGGCTAAACACAGCTCATTTCATCAGAACTCTGGAGAATACTGCTGCCTCTTACAGTGATAATTTTCCTCCTACGGCTGGACTAATATTTCCCAAAGCTTACAGCCTTTAGAGAGAAATTAATTTTTTGATAGATGTGCCCCAAAACACAAATCCTTGATTATTAACCAATATATTTTTCACACATAGGAAACTGGGGAGCAATGATAGTAAAGGATCTCTAATATATCAGTCACATAAACAACCACCATACAAGTCAGCCTTTTCTTCTTAGCTATATATAGTTTTATTGATGTATGTAATGACAAAACAGAGGCTACAAATAGTAGAAAAACTATGAGGAATTACAGTTGTCATGGCCTGTTGCCTTTGTTTTCTGCACATCATAATATTCCAAAGTCCTACTTCTCAAGGGCCTGAAAGCAAGCATATAATCAGAAGATTCTGATAAGCAGTAATTCCCAGTGACAGACCTTGCTACACATCTAAAACACATTATTTCAAAATCTATGTCCTGTGGTCCACCTGCTGTTTTTACTGACTACATAAGATTACCCACAACTTCTGAAGACAAGTATCTATGAAAATTTGAAATTACATTTGAATTAATCTGAAATTACATTTTGTGGGACCATTTCCTTCTTGCCCATGCCTCTAAAAAGCATGCTACAAATATTTGTTCTCAAAGCAGAAATTAAACCAACATAACTGTTTCTCAATTCAGTAAAACACTAGGTTCGTCATTCTCAAAAACAAGTGCCAGACTGTACCAGGAAAAGCTAACTCATTCAACAGGATTATTTGGTGTAGGGCACAGAAAATGTATTTGATAATTATTATGTAGATGGGTGATGGCACCTGTAATAAAACAGATTTGGGGAAACGATGAGCTACAGGAGTAAAGAAGGTATTTTCTGTCTTAAGATTCTTGTGCAACCTTCATTTTTGAGTCATTTTGATAGGAGTAAATTTGTATTAAAAAACCCCCCATCTTTAAGCACTTTGTTGGGAGAAGTGTACTTCTGGCTTAAAGTGAGATAATACCTGAATACGTCATAATACCTGAATTCAGAAGCTGTTTATAAAGTAGAATACTGGATTTAGCCAACCAATGAAAGAAAAAACAGAAGCATTAAGAATAAATTTATTATGTGACATTAAGATAAGAGCATTGTTACTTAGAAACTGTAGTTATGTTAATAATTTATCCAGTGCCTTATATAGTACACACTAAACCCTCTATGCAGCACACTGTTTTGTCATATGTAGACAGTGCACACACAAAAAAAATGTCTGAGATGACTGGATACTGATGGTTCTCCTACAGTGATAATTACCTTTAGGGAATAATAAATATATGGCTTATTTTTCAGTGAAGTTACATTTCATCTTTTTTTGTTATCTACAGAGCATGCTTTGGCTTTCCAGATAGTTATATGTTCATACTAATAAATGCTTTCTCTTTGTCACTTGATTTTGCTCCAAAAGGATGACAGAAATTAGTAGAGTTATACAAAATAAGAAAGGATTTATCAAATAAAATAATTGGTCATTTAACTGTAAATCCATGACATGTTGTCAGGAGGTATTTCTGCAGTTATATTATTGTAACTAAAGTTCAAAAACTCCCACAGATATCCTCTAAGAATAAGACAATTCAGATAAGCTGGCCTGCTGGAGTTGACATTAATACGGAGAATAGTGGGAAATATATTTAAGAAGAAAAGTGTCAACTGTGGAAAATAATAGAGAAAAAAAAAAAAAAGGAAAAACAAGTCTCAGATTATTTACTTCTAAAATGTTTCAGTCTGACTCAAGAGTGACACCCAGGGACAATTTATAAAAAACAGTATGATATATACTCCTTGTTCTCCTGATGTGATTACCGACCACTGACAACTCCTCTCTGAACTTCAGCCCTACATCTGGAAACAGTAAAACATCTCTTTGTTGTTTAGAAGAATAATTTTAGCATATTGTCAATTCCACTAGGGTAGCAAACTACTGAAATTTTACAACCTTCTATTGTACCTAGAGTTACATTCCACTTTGGCAGAATACAGGCACACCAAGCACTGAGCACACAGCCAGAGCATTTCCTGCCATGAACCTGAATTTGACTGTTGGCTTCCTTAAATATCTGGAGAAGCCTAAGACGTCCAGAAATCCATGTTAGTGCCCATTTTTAGCATGTGTTAAATTGATATTACTTATGTGACAGAAATTAGACACCTGAAAAAAGGAGAAATTTGTCTTTCACTACTTAATTTCAGAAAAAGGCATTGTGAGTTTCAGCACTGAAATAATAAAATAAAACCTCTGAACTGAAAAAAGTAATCCTGTTATGTCAATCATTAAACACAAAGACTGAAATCCAGCTCTCGCAGAACAGTAGCTTAAGGTCTATTTACCACACATAACTTCAACAACAAAGCTTTGTTCTGACACTGTTTTGGGATTTCTCTGTTCGTGCTTGTGCCAGCTGTTTTGCCAGACTGTACCGCAGAAATTCTGCTGGCATAATTACATAGCATTTCTCAAGAGAAAGAGAGTTTTCTGCTAGGACTGTTACATTCTCTTCACAACCAACATTAGCTAGGCTGACAAAGAAATTATTCTGGCTGTATAGTGGCTTCTACATCAGTCGTTTTGTGCTGGCACAGCTATTCTGGGTAGCATATTTAATTATTTTTTTTTCCACTCACTGAGGCAACTGACCTACACTTTCAAGTCTTACAGTACAGGCTTGGTCTGAGCCCTCTCCAGTTCCCTAAAGCTATTTATAGAAAAAATTCAAAGGAAAAATGTCCCTTATAAGTCACCTCATTACAACAATCCTAAAAATCTGTGAGATCAATGTACATACAAAAAGCCCACCAGTTTTTCTTCCCAAAAGTTACTGTACTTCAAGGAACAGCAGTCTTACAGACAGTTACCTCCTAAAAAAGCGTTAAAATTTTCTGAAATAGTTATTTTCAGAAATCCATATTTTGTTAAGTGTAAGCTTTATCTGTATAGCTGTGAAGAGATAAGCTGTTCTAAGAATGGGGTACACACTGCTAATAAAAAGAAGGGATTGTTAAAGGATTCATCATGTTCATTACTTTTAGAAGCTGCACAGAACAATACTCTTTTTAGGCACAATATTTTTTAATGTCATTTGGGCACATTGCAAGCTCAAAAACAATGTGGATTTTGCCTGTTTGGTTCAGCACATTTTAATTAGAGCACTGCTTTTAAAAGAGTGATGTTTCTGTTGCTACAGCTTGTATTTCCAAAAAAGATTAAAGAACAAAACAACTGAAGATAAAAATGTTCCTCAAAAATAGTAATAATAATATACTGTATAAAAAATAATAATACTGTAAACCTTATCAATTAAATCTCAGACAACTTCTGTATCTCTTACTATATTCAAAATTTATTTAGCTATGAACAAAGTTATGGAAAAGATTAAGTACATAGCACAAAAAAGCAGCGATAAAAGACTATAAACCCTTTGGGAAAAAAAGATACCTTTCCATTTGTCTGATGTTCCACATGTGCCAACACAGTTATGCAACTACTATGGACAATGCATAGAACTATAATTGTGCAAGCAAGTTTGGATTAAGCTAATACTTGTTAGAATGCCATTTTTATTTTAGTGCAATAGTTTTTACAGGACATAAACTTCATTTCTTCATGTAAGCACTTATCTTTTGTGTTGAAAAAACTATCTCCCACAAAATACTATTTTAGTGACTTTGCAGATGGACAAAACAAACTAAAACTCCTCAGTGGTATAATGCCAACAGGAGTCATGGAGTTACAACAAAAATAAATGCGCACAAACACCTATGAACAACATGAAGTGCTTGGCATACACTAAAGTCTAAGAAAAATTTTTTTTTCATAGTTTTAACCAAACACTCTAGCCTTTCAGTGTTTGTGGACAAGTTTAACCAACACACTTTATTTTAAATTCCCATGTACAGCAGCACAGTGCCAATATGTGCTCTCTCAAGAATGGAGGCAAATAGTAATTGATTTAGCCATAATCTGGAATAATTTCCTATGCAAGTTGCCTTCTCTGGAATAAAATTACTGGCACAGAGTAATTAGTCCTATTCAGAAAAACTTCACTATTTCATTCTCACCGTTTCATAACGAAATAATTATTTTCTGCTACAAGGTTAACTAGCTACAGAACAGCTTTAAAAATCCCATGACACTGTTATTCTTTCTTCGTAACAATAATGCCATTTTGCTTTAGTCATTACCAAAACTAAAATATTTAGGGATCTCTAAAACACTCCCTCAGCTGGAATTCTGGAGAATTAAGAAGGGCAAAAGAAAGCACATTAAAATTCCACGTGGAACTAGTTTTCTATTCCCACCTCCCTGGAGTCAGACAGCCAACATGTAGAACTTCCCATATGAAACCTAAGTGTTATAAAACTCTTTCCACGTGTAAAGCAGGAGATCTGGCCTAGAGATGTTATGGAACCCAACAGTGGACACAGCAATTCTGAGCTTCTCCATGTTAGGGAGTCACTGCAGTAAGAAAGGGTATGAAAAAACAGCATGTTACGTACACTGCATTATCACCCTGTATTGATATTTTCAGTGCTAGGTTCAACATTTTCATTATCTCACAAAAATATTCTTTACTAACACAGTCTAGAACAATTATATGAGGTACAGCTGAATTCTGTTTGATAGTAGGGACTCACCTTGTGCATCTATAAGCTCCACTTTAAATGCTAGCCATTTTCTGCATTTTTTTACCTCTATACCAAGCTACAAGATTGACAATTTGATGGTATCCAGAATTGCAAATTCTCTCTTTGCTTGTCCCCTGCTAGAACAATACTAGCTTACAGCCGGGTAAGAACATTTCCTGAGGATCTGGCACTTAACTTTTATTGTTATGGCTCAGTCAACTCAGCCTCCCAACCCCTGAGATTCTCAAATTTGTTCCAGGGAGCAAAAATATTCTCCATTTCCACTTATCACTTCCAGAGAATCTATGTATCCTAGGCTTCTAACATTCATTCTCCACATTCAACAGATGTATAAGTGAAAACAAATTTACTCTAATGAAGCAGAAGGTTAATTTTCTAATCAAAATGTTGCAAATCAAGATGAAAGCATAAAAACAGTAGAACAGAGAGCTGGATTGTACTTAACAGGATTTCTTTTCAGCTGCTTTAGTATTTTAACTGACATGAAGCCTCCTCCCACCATCCTACACCTGGCTTTCAGATCTCTAAAACCCCAGAGTCTCTGTCTTTCTTCAAAATAGATTCCCTCCTGTCTCTACCCTTTCCAATCCTACCTCAGTCACTGTACACATCTTTAAAGTTATCTTGGATGTGCGTTCTTTGTTCAGCACATTCCTTCCACATTAAGCAATCCTTATGCTGTTTACAACATTTTCAACTGTCATAAGGTTTATAAACTATGTATAGATTTTTCATAATGTGCACACCTAAGCCCCCATCTTTGTTTATTTTGAGCTTTGGTAGCAAAAAATCCCACACATAGCTAACAGTTTTGATAGCAAAACTACTTACCTAAACCACCCTCCTCCTCCTATTTATCGGTCTGGAGGCACATGGTATCAAAACCACAGAAGAAATTCTCTCTAAGGAGTAAACTGCAATGACTGTGCATTCAAAAAAAGGCACCTTGAATAAAGAACTAACTAGCACCCAGCAGAGATTTTTCAAATTTGAACAGGCTAACTAAGCAACAGATGACACAGCTGAGAACTCTGAGCCTCCAGTTAAAGTAAGCTGAAAAAAGTGGATGGCACTTGTAAAAAAGAGACAACCTTTCAGTTTTTATTTTTAGAGATATACAAGCAAGCTAAAGAAAGGTTGTGGATACACACAAAAGTGAGAGACACATGACTACCTTGAAAAATAATGAGCTGAGCATATGAAGTATTTGAGAGGTAAGGAGATGGACACAGAGAATTGTAAATTGGTATTTTGGTGTATGGAGCCATGTATTTCCTTTGCTATCTAAACTAAAACCAATTAATTTTATGTGATTCTGAAGCCTGAAGTATGTGTTTTAACTGCTCAAAAAAAAAAGGCTTTACTTCCAGATTGGAGATCTCAAAAAGAAGAATCTGGCTCAGAAGCACTCATCACCAACCCACAATGAAATGTGTAAGAGTTAAGTTGCTAAATTCCTTTAAGGATGCCCCTTTGCAAGTTTGGAGTAACTCTAAAACTGTGGAAGTGAGTTTATGCTATGGTGCTGCATTTAGAAAACCAAAGACTTTTCATCTCTTCCAATCAAACAGCTTAAAATACGTTAATGTAAAACATAAATGCAGTAATTATACGAGTGTCCACCAGAGGGAGAGTAACAGGTCAGAAACAGCATTTATTAAATATCAGGGTTAGAATAAACAAATTGGTGAAAAGACATTTCCAGGTCAAGATATCTTAGTTTGGATTATATATGGCCTTGTGAAAATATAAAAGCCTCTTTATAATTCACTCAGCTTCCAGGAACACCAGCAAAGCTTAGAATAGACTTGGCTCTTTAAAAAGCCATTGTGCTGAAACATAAGAGTGTTTTTTGCTCTCTGGCTCTCATCTCTATAGACTACCTGAAAAGATAATTTGCCAGAGTTTAAGACTATTAATTTATAACCTCCTGGCACCTAATCAAACTTAAATTAATTCAGTATTTTCAGTTGTGTGAGAGGCTTCATTAATATTACAAAAGGTATTTAGAAAAACTCTTACAGAGACCTCCTTAAAGAAAGCTATATGACTTGTACTTAGATGCAGCCTTCATTCATGTTTTCCACTAAAACTTTTTGGACTCATTTAACTCCACCTGCTTCTTTTAAGTAATGCTAGACTTAATTTCTAGAATGTCTTTTGAGATTGCTCCTTCACATAAGGCTTAGATAAAGAGGTATGCTTCTAGAATGGCACTTTCATGGCTGAGCACGGCTTCCTGTATTTTTCTTTTAATAATTTACCTTGTAACTCTTGTCTTTTCTTCCTCTTAGGTAAATAACCTGTTCTTTTGGCCTTGTTTTTGAAGGCTCCCTCTGACTTCAAAGCAATCCTAAATAGCAGGCTACTCATTTAAGTGCATAACTAATGTACATATTTGAATACCTTTAAATTCCAGGACATGGCTCACAGTGCGTCAGTTTAATTCCAGCTTGCTGCTACACCAGAAAGGGAAGTCTTATTCCTTTCCTGCTCCTCCCAATCTCAGCCAAATGCTTTCTTTCCCATTTTGCAACAGCTCAGAAACTTATCTGATCTCAAAGTAAACTGAGTCAATTTACGCACAACCCAGCACCCTGAAACCACTCTCCTTCTCTCTTAGACTGCTGCTATTTTATGGAGTTTAATAAGCTTACCCACTGGTGATGAGCTGTTAGCTGCTTGAAGCTGTTAACCTGTTTGAAACCTTCTAGTGAAATATATGTCTTTTCTGCTTCAGTTCACAGAACTAAAACATTGGGATTTCACAGTTATATCTGCTAGAGTGTAAAATGCTTGTGAGAGCCCTGGATGAAAGCTACTATTGAAGTATAGAATACTATTCCTAATATCATATGAATGAGGACTTTCATTTTACTTTGATAGGATTGACTTACCACAGGCTGCAAACTAGCAGTGAAGCTACCTTGAGATAATTCAGTATGTGAATAGCTTGTTCTCGCTAGAAAAAAAGTCCTGTTGCCATTCTTGATACCAGCTCTGGCATTTGTCAAACACCACTTAAGAACCGATTCACCTCAGTAACCCAGGAGAAAAAAGGAAGTGGATTGTGCTGTAGCTAAATTTAATGAGATAGACTGACACAGCAAAGGGTCAAACAAGAGCTAGAAGGCAGCACAAGCACAGGTAGAACTGTGACTGTGGGGGATACAGTTTCTCTGTGCCCCAGCGCCCACAGGTTAACCCTGAGTTGGGTCAGTCTCCTTTTCTAAGCAGTACTTTGATAATTTAAGTCACTCATGATGTGATGATGGATTTATCTGTGTGGTTCTCAAGAAGAAAAGCTTTTTAGTATTCATTAAATGAAGAGCTAGTATATTTATTCTAAACATTTTGATGCAAAAGAGATTTAAACAATAAAAGCTTTTATAATGCTTTAAAACCTCAAGAGAACATGACCATTTACATTCCAGTAGCTATTTTGCCAGTAAAATTATAATAATTCCACTTAGGTTTTGTTTTGAATACTACCTGTTCATAAGTGGAAAAACAAACTGCTAGCCCTGTTAAAAATTTAGGTTTTGAGTTTACACAATTCCTATGTGCGACACAACCTGCAAAACAGGTTTGTACACTCTAAAGGACATCTGGCACCTCCTGAAATTCTGTGGACTAATTGTTTATATCCTAGCAAGTACCTAGTGAGAAGTACCTGTCAAGGGAAGAAGGAATGTTGGGTAACACAAGTAATTCTTTTCCCCTGAAGTCAGTGGTGATACAGACTTCAGTACTTCTGATCAAACACCTATTTGGCCTCACTCCCCATACCTCAAAAAAACCAAAAACATGATCACAACTCAGTACTTTAGGAGCTGGCAGAATGAAGCTCCATTTCAGCATTTCAGAAACCTTCAAAAGGCGTTTTTAAGGAATGCCAAAGTGTATGTAAGAATTGCTGCCTACACGTTCCGTGTGCTGGTAATCTTAAGGTAAGTCTTAATTGCTCTGGAAATATAGCACCTGCCTCCAGATAAGCCTTTCCTGACTTGTAGGCTGTGTCAAGGCTTGAACAAAAAACTGAGCTTGCAATATGGCACTGCAGTCATTATAAACCTGAGCTATTAAATGCTCATAATTACAGAAAAAGTATACAATAACAAGCCACTCTGTCAGCAGAATTAATGAAGCTTGGTTTCCACTGGATTTTTATCTACTATTCAACAGTAGTAACTTGTGAGCTCCTTTGTTTCAAATGGTGTTACCGTGTTTCCATACAAAATGAAATGTACCAGTTACCCACTGGCTAATAAATGTCACCTAACAAGCAAAGGTTAGTATTTAAAACAAACAAACAAAAACCCAAATAAACGTTTAGTTAGCAGAGAGTGCTGTATGGAGGTGCTCCTTATTATACTAGCTGCTTAGGAAACTTATTTCTTACCCCTGTAGCTCTACTTCTATCTGCTTCTTCCATTCCCCTGATAAAAAAGTTTCCTATCCTATTCCTCCCTCAGTGCAACTACAGTGACTTTTTTGTAAACAGAAACATGATTGCCACATGCAGCTGAGAAACTTACTTGTAGTTTAACAAAATTCTAAATATTACAACAGTAACACAGGTAAGAACTTCGAACAATAGAGGCCCTGGCCATAAGTGTCTGAAAACTGGAAAGGAACTCTGTACCAGACAGCAACTAGAGAGTGGCTTTCACAAGGTCTGTAAAACTCATTCTTTAGGCTCTGGTGGGGGTAAGCTCTTGGTGTTTGAAGGAAGGACTTCCACTTAGCAGAGGTGTATAGTCTTTAATTGTGAATTACGTTTTTTTCTTTCAAGATTAATCACCTGTGGTGTTGGTGGGAATTTCTTTTTTTTTCCTTTTGTAAATGCTACCCTGTACATTACCGTTCTTCCTGAACATGACCAGTTGGAAGCACATTTTTCCATTAACACATGTGCGTTACCTGCCATGTAGAATTTTTTGCTTGTCAAGGGCGCGCATGTTGCTGCTGGTGTGCAGCCAGAAACCACCTGGCTCTTGTGTCAGGATTATGTTATGTAAATGCCACTTCAGGAAAGTTTCTGTAGTTCTCCAACCAAAACCGCACTGGATATTTTACTGAATGGAGATCTTTACATTTTAGTTCTAAGCTCGTCTGCTTTCAAAACAACTCCATAACCTGCCCTGCAGTGTTCTAATATAAATAATGCCATAGCTGACTCAGCCCCTGCATGTAAGCACTCATAGAAATGCTCTTTTCCCAAGCACTCGCTTTGTCTAGTTATAAACACTTATGCTGAATCTTCCAAGATTAAATGCTGCTGCAGGTGTGCATACCAACCAAAATCTACTTTTTTCCCCTCTGTTCCTCCCTGTCTCTTCCAAAATATACTTAATTTCAAGCAATGTTGAGGGGGGGCTAAATAACTTCTAATAGTCTTACTAGCAAAGGGCCTTGGTACCTGACAAGTCCTACTGAGTTTGGCTTAACTGGATTGGGGTTTTTAACGACAATAACCGAGTCAAAGTGTGCTGTAGAACTGCCAACACTTGAACTTTTGATGCATTCTGTCAGCTTAGGGCTAGACAGGTACAGAAATGTTCACTCTCACCCCATGTGAGAGCAGGTGTGCTCACAAACCTTCAGCTGAGAGGTTTAACGACCTAGGACAGGTGCCGTCACTGCACTGTCACTGCACCTACGCTTTCTAGGACTAGGTAGGTGCAAGTTTGCATAGATAAAAGCTAAATCGAGCACGTCTTCACCTAACTCCAGGTGCTGAGTCCTTAAGGGAGGTGGGAAATCCCGCGAGGTGACACCTTCCGCCGGGGCCGCTCTCCTCAGCCCCCGCCGCGCACCCGGGAGCGCCCGGGACGGGCTCATCTTCCCCGCCGAGGCCGAGTCCCACACAGCTGCTGCCCGTCCCCATCTGAAACGACCTTCGTGTGCGAGGAGGGAACGGGGAGCAGCCAACCCGTGACGCTGTCTTTGCGAACTGCGCTTCCCAGAGCCCTGCGGGGCAAGACACCAGCGCCGCCCGAGGGAAGGCCGGCGCCCGGCCTGCTGGGGCGGGTAGTTCTTGTCCCGCCGGAGGAGTTCGAGCCTACTACATGTCCCGTCTCCCCCCCCGGAACCGGGGACGACGGAACCGGGCGGCGAGCGCAAAGGCTGACAGGAACTGTAGTTTCTTAATACGTAGCAAACGCGGGCAACTACATTTCCCATCTTTCCGGGGAGGCGGGCCCGGGGGCGTCGCGCAAGGCATGATGGGCCTCGTAGTCCACGTGCCTCGCCTCGGTCGTGCTGTGGGATGAAGCCTTGGGGAGCCAAAAACTACTGAAATGGCGGCAGGGGAGGCCGCGGGGAGGGGGGACGGGAGCTCCGGGAGGCCATACTGCGCTCGCGTCGGGGCGGTGGAGTACACGCGGAATCGCCGGAGCGAGTGCTGAGTCGGTGCTGCCGCCGGCTTCCCCCTTACCCCGGACGCTGGGATACGCTTCGGGGCCGCAGAGGCTTGTGGGGTAGCCACAAAATGGAGGCGAACGGGAGCGGCAGCGGGAGCAGCAGCGACTCGGCTCCCGACTGCTGGGATCANGTGCGCGGGCGCACGTGGCGCGGGGCGGGGCCGCGGGCCGGGTGCCCGCCCCGCCGGCCGCGGAGGCCGAGGCCCAGCAGGAGCTGCTCGGGGCGGCCTTCAGCCGGCAACTGAACGTCAACGCCAAGCCCTTCGTGCCCAACGTCCACGCCGCCGAGTTCGTGCCGTCCTTCCTGAGGGGGGGCCCGGCGCCCGGCCTGCCGCCACCCTCGCCCCCGCCCGGCCTGCCACCGCCACACGGTGACTGCCGCGCCGGGACGGGGCTGCGCCGGCGGGTGGGCGCTGAGGGCGGAGGGATGGGGGCCATGTTGGAAGGGCGCGGGGCCGTGCTGCGGAGCGGCCNGGTGTGGCTGTAGGTGGGTCCCGTGTACGTTTCCCTGATACCTTTACTCGCAAGAGTCTCCCATGACGAGAGGAAGCAGCTCTTCTGCCTAAGGCACTAGAGAAGTTGTTGAAGATTTTGGTGGCAATAAATTTAGTGTTGCTGGGGAGAACAGCACTGCTTCAGCCACCAGTGATTCAGATGTATCTTAACTGTCTTTTATATCAAGTAGGTTTTTTTTTTTCTAATATAATGCTGATAAATGGTTAGTAGGGAAGGGAGGTTTGTCCATCTGGCCCCAGTTAATGGAATAACTTGAAATTTACACTGCTTTTAATTTCAAAGGATCTTTGTGTAGCAACCAGTGTTTACACTAGATTTACTTTGCATATGGGAAATTAAAGAAGAGCTACTTTTAAAATTCCAGCTCCAAACTGAAGGTCCTTCCAAACATCAGACATGCTAGTTAACTTTGGGGTAGTATTTTAGTGTCACTCCTGCAGCTAAGAAGTTTGAGACTTAATTGAGTATGATAGTTTAACACCTTCCTATTTTTTTTTCTATCATTTTCTGTATCCGTATTGGTATGATATGAAACAAGCTAGTATTTCAGATATTGATTCTAATAATTTAATTTCACTAAAGCATCTACTTGTTACATTGTTTGTCATGATTTCCTATTGATTTGGCTTCTTATTTATTGCATTCTGATTTAATGTTTTAATCTTGCTCTCGTTAGTATCTAAAGTCATCAGATGTTAACAACTAAAATCTGTAATTTTCCTATATGAAGTTTTAAAATTTTCATAACAGAATATTAACCCATTTTTGTGCTAGAGCAAATGTTAGATTGTGTTCTCTACAGCTATTCAGCACTCTTGATTTTTATCAGAAATTGTAGCTCATGTGCTGTGCAGGCAGGCATTATCTAAGTGCATTAAAATATACTTCCAAGAAGCCGTGGACAGACTCTTGGATCCCATTTAGACTAAATGTATATGTTCAGGTTCATAGGTGGAAAGATAGAGTAGATAGCTTGAGGCTGTGCTGAACAAGATGCATCTTTTGAATAATCTTCACAATTCATTCTAGTGTGTTTTGCAGCCATCTAAGTGAATCTAAGTTTTTTTTAAACTATGTACTCAATACTGTGACTCAAAACTTTCTTGTGGTTTTGAATGTTATAAGAAAAACTTTGGCTTTTCTTCCTGGCACTTTTATTTATTTATTTATTTAAACTACATTTCCTCACTGTTTATTTCTCCACGCTCTCCTTTTCTCTACTCTTTTGATGCTCCTGAGGCCTACGATGAGCTTTGTCTTTCCAGAGGATAGAGATTAGTTTGAAAGCTTCCTGGTCATTTGGAGTTATCAGGATAGCTTTTCTTTCCATCTTAGCTGCTCAGTACATTTCCTACATAGTGCTATAATCTTCCTGGTGTTAATTCACCTTGCTTCTGTCTTCTTCAAGGTTTATTATCTTGAGGTTCTGTAATTAACTTGAATGTCCCTAATACTAAGCAGACAAAGATCTGCAGTTAAAAATCACCCCCCACACCTGCAGGAAAAAAAACCCTGCAGTTTCTTTCTTAACTGGAATTCTATACTTGTTATGTATTTTTCCAGGTCTCATGTACTGAGTTACAGCAAGTAATTGACAATCCTGTCCTTGCAGATGTTCGTATAAGGTGACAGCTACTTTCTTGGCCAGAAGAACTAGGTGGAGCTTGCTCTAGAAATAAGTCGGAACAACATGTGATTAGACAATGGTGCTGAATAGGTTACTTTTCAGCAACCCAGTTTGCTTTTGCTCCCATAGGGAATTAAGTGTTCTGTGACGTTCATTCTTCATTACATTGTGAGAAAAAATATTTATCATCTGTATTGTGGTCTATGCAAATACTGGTTTGTGCTGGGAAGAGTCTAAATTAATCTTGATTCTTAGGAAGAATCTAGAAAGCTGGGTGTCAGTTTGAGGACATAAGTGGCCTAAAGTTAGGTTTTAGTAACACTTTTCTTCTTGTTGCTTTCTCTTAGTGAGGTTTTGTTTGAGTCATAATTCCTTAGTAATTCAAAGGATGTTGTAGGTCATACAGAAAAAATTCACAGAACTGATTTTCATTATGTGGCTGCAGTGTGTAGTAGTGTTTCCTTTTATGCACACTAACTTCATGTTTCTCATAATTTTTATACAATTCCTGTCACTTTTGCTTGGACCATGGTAATAACACTCACAGAAGACATTTAGGGAACAAGATACTAACTTTAAAATTTGGCAGTTCCCAAGAACTGCATTCCAAGTAG
Source organism: Brachypteracias leptosomus (assembly GCA_013401335.1). Lineage (NCBI taxonomy): Eukaryota > Metazoa > Chordata > Aves > Coraciiformes > Brachypteraciidae > Brachypteracias > Brachypteracias leptosomus. The sequence continues at coordinate 40,312 of VYZX01032768.1, forward strand.
TAAACTTTAAAACTTCTCTTTTCTGTGTACTTTCTTCTGACTGAAAATTGTGTATTAGGAAGAACATCTGACTGATGTTTACCACTGATATAATTTTTTCTTGCAGATAGATTCAAGTTAGTTTGGAATTAAATTATCATTTGATTATATTCAAAAAGCTTATGTTAGCTAAATTTTTGAACCTAAGGTATGGATTAAAATGAGTGTGTTCCATATGTAGCTGTGAGGACTTGCTTTTATCAAATTGTGTCCAAGTCAAAACTCGTTTTCATAAAATCTCTTTGTTGGCTTCTGTGGGAAATGTGACATAGAGGCTTCTCGATTCTGTCTGCAGCAGACATCACTGTACCTCAGTTCCTTCCAGTGAGCATGTCAAGTATGTAGTGAACAAGTTGTGCTGCTAGGGAAACTTACTGTAGGTAGATAGCAGTTGCTGGACTAGCAAACTCCACTAAATTGAGGCAAGGTGTGATAGTCAATATAATGACAGTAAATTGTGTTATGGCCTTTAAGCATTCTTAATCACGACTTCACCTTGCAGCTTCACTGTTCTGTATAGCATCTATGACTTATTTTTGTACTGTGATTTATTTTTAAATGTATATAAGATGTAATTGCATTTAGATGGCTTTTTTGTTTCTTTGTCAAGGCACAGTTTGGAGGTATGAGGGAATAGTTAAAACCTACACACACACCCCTCGGATTAATAAGATTTCTAATATCTAATTTTTGTTTGAATCTCAGGTATAAGAGAGTGAACAATTTCTGAAATTGCAGCATCAACTTGCATTCTTGTGGTTCAATTTTTGTCATAGTTCTTGAATATTCACAGAATTCTTGGTAAAATTTACCACAGCTTCCTTGCATGGGCTCTACTATATTTTACATTAGTTTTTTTTCTTTTAGGAAGTTATTTTTAAGTATTCAATGTTGATTTTGCTCAAAGCAGGAAACTGAGCTAGATAACTTCCTGAGGTGCCTTCCAACCTGAATTGTTCAATAATTTGAAGTATGCAGTGATTGTGGTAAGAAAAAAAGCGTCAGTATAAAAGTAACAAGAACAAAGTGTGTGATACATAGCAGCCAGTGTAAGGAGAGAGAGCATTTATCCTTCTGATAGTATTAGTGCTACTGCTTCATTTAGTAGCTCTCTTGACCACTTTACATCAATTTTGAACGTATTTGTTAACCGCAGTTTAGATGCATTGCACTTACAGACCTGAACGAAGCAAACATCAGGTCTAATCAGTGCCCTTTAGATTGCTTCACTCCCTAAATATCCTCACTTGCCTATGGTAGTCACTTTTGAAATAGCTATGTTGAAGCAGCTGGACATCCTCAGCCTTCAGGTGATGTAAATAAATGGACATAGCATCTATCTTTCTGTTTTTTCCCAGCCTTCATTTTCGTGACCTTGTAGCTAGCTGAGACGTCCACATCTTACACACCCACCCTGCTGTGCCAGAGAAGGAGTTTCAATATTTTCTTCAGTTCTGAAGCCTATAGTTTCCAGAGTAGGATGAGGAGTTATCTGTATCATCATGTTCCCCAAAACTGGTCATCTCTGTACACTGCATTTTAAGTCTGTTCAACAATTCAGTCCTGGAGGCCTCACTTTGCATATGAAGTTTCTAAGGAAGTTTTATTTGTCTAGAACTAGTAGTCCACCCTTCAAGAAGCTATCATAGTGAAGGATTACTTGGTTTACTCATATCAATATTTGAATAACCATATGCTGATGATTTCCTCACAAGCAGGGTATTGGTAATGCTACTCCTAATACTTCATATCTGAAACAGCAAAAATCAGTGTTATATTATGAATGCTAGTATATAGCATATATATATATATATAAATTCTTATTATCAAAAAATCCCTTGATTTGAGTCATCACGACTGTCTAGAGCAGTGTTCTTCTGTACTGGCTTCTCTAGACAGATGAGCAGCACAACCTCTTTTCAAACAGTCAATGAAGAGGAAGGCTGTATGTCTTGGCACTGACTTGCCAGATGATCAGATCTATTATAGCTGTGTGATGCAGTCAAGGTGCCAGTGTATTACACAGATGTCCTTTGTCTACATCTGAACTGTCCCCAGGAAGGTAGCCAGGATTGTGTTGCTCCTGTTAGAATAATTCATCACGCTTGTGGCCTTTGCTTGACTCTAGTGAAAGACAGACCATTGGGAGCTGTCTGTGGACTAGATGAGCTGTCCTGGAGTCTACATGCTCTCCACTGCCCCTGTGCTTAGCACCCTGGTTTGGGCTACCAATTTAATTGATTTGACAGCATGGTGTTATCTTAAAACTTGATTGCTCTATCAAAATGAATACAAATATGAGTTGGCATAATTCTTGGATTCTATTGACAATCTGGTTTTACAATTTCACTTTCAGAATTTTTTGATTTCTCTCATTTTGTGACAAGAGACATGCAAGCAAGAGAAGCAGCTGATTGTATGAAGTTAAGATAGAAAGATTATTTTCTTTTATTATTATTATGAAGGAATAAAGCAGTCAAAATTTAATCATTGAAATCTATGACTTTTGGGGAGATCTATATGAAAATGACACTGAATTTCAGTACAAAAGTTAGTTTAGGACAAGTAATGCGATATTAAAAATGGATTCTCTAGAACACTCTGAGGTTTTATATGTAAAATTTATTCTTCTATGTGTAAATGTTAAGGTCTAGATCTTAACCTGCTAAAAAATCTATGGGGTGCTTAGGTTTGGTTTTGCGGTTTGTTTTTTTTAATTTCTGTTCTTAGTGGGTTTTGAGAGATCTTTGTTAGAGTGTGTAATACTTAACTGTTCTCATACAGAGCTTGATTTCTTGACTATCCATCTCAAAAATCAACGGAGCACAAATACTTGGCCTTAAGGAAAAGGATTTTTCATTACATTCTCTGAAAATCCCCATAAGCTTTCTTAGGTGTAATTGTGAAGAAGCATGTCAGTTTTAGGTAAGCTAAACTTAAGGTGTGTCCTCACTGGGGAGGGAAAAAGGTGGGTCTTTTACTGAGCGAACATGTAGTAAAATCCTATGAATGCAAATCAGGTGCTAATTTTTTTGTGAATTTTACAAAGTCTTGTTAAAATACAAAAGCTGCTCTTACACTGGTACATTTTAAAAGATGAGCATACATCTGTCTGCTGGTGCAGCTAGGCCATAGGCTATGAAACAAGGCAGAGACAGGGAGAAAATAATTCTGGTTTTAAGTTAATTTTCAGAACAACTGCCTTAATTACTATGAACTCCTGAAAACCTTTTCTTTCTGTCTATTTTAAAATACTGTGTATGAAATACTTTGTTCAGCTCTAACACTTTTCTGTGCTTAAAGTAATTTTTTGTGGGTTTTGTTAACTCAATCTCTTGGGATTTTTTTGTTCTGTTTCTCATGGTCTGTGTGTTTGACTTGGAGCCTTATTTTTTGCTCTGATATAATTCCCTTTATGCTTTCATCAAAAGAAAAGAGGGGAGACATGACATCTGTTATGTAATTAATGGAAACTGTTGAGACTATATGACTATTGTGTAAATATGTACTGAACTCAGGTACTCAAATAACTCGTATGAAAAGGTGTTGTGCATTTTTTCACTCTTCAACCTTCCAAGAATTCCTGTGAAGGAGCTTGATGCCTGTATTGGAGGAGCAACAACAAACTCATACAGACTGTCTGAGTTTTATAAATCAGACACTTCTTTCAAACTGAATTTGCTTTTTCTTTCTCTTCTTTTTCCTTACTTTAAAAAAAAATTCTCTCTCTGTGCTTGGTTGTGCAGTTTTATGAACCCCGTAGTCTACCTTGCTTGTCAGGTACCAGTACTGTCTAGGTTTTACTGCTCCAGCAGCAGAGCAGGCTCAGAACTGCGAGCACTGCCATGCATAGCAACAAATTACAGCCTTTTGATAGTTTTGTGAAGGCATTGGCATTTTGCTCAGGTAACTGGTTGTGAGGAGTTACTAGTTAACCACAGAACAATATCTGCTTGTGTGGAAACATCCCTCCGCTTATTCTTTGTATCTGGTAAATCCTGGAAGTTGTCCTTACTCCTTAGCTCTTGAGTTTGACTTTAGCACTGTATTCTAACTGCAGTTCTTCTAACACTGATTGCCAGTTCAGCAGCTGTACCTGTTCTGTATAGGAAAATCTTGGTTTTTTCTAATATAAATTTCACCATAAAGCAATTTTCTGTTGTTTCTATACAAGCATTCTAAACTGTTAATGCTGTGAAGTTCCTGGCTTATACAATTGTAAAACAGTATTTTCAGAGGTTTGGTAATAACTTTCAGTTCTATCTGTGCAACTTTGGTTATAGTACAACTAAAATTCATGCAAGTATAAAACTTGATGTGATGCACAACAAACTCATCAGCTGTAGTAGGAAGCCCTGTGAATGAAATAGGCAGGGTGGATTCTTGCAGTATTTCTTTAGGACATTAGCTGTTTTTTTAAAGAGATCAATCAACGTTTGAAAAGTTGACCAGTTTTGGATTCTGTTGGGAGTGTGCATACTGCTCTAGTGAATTTTATATTTAAAAAATAATTTTTACTTTATTGAGACAAGACTCTGAATTACATAGTGTCTTGTCTGATGGTCTAACAAAGATATTCTAAAAAATGTCCTAGGGCTCTGATGTTCAAGAGAACTAAAGAGAAACTGTGCACCTCATCTAATACAGTGAATAAGGTTGCAAGAACAGTTCTTGATTTATGGCTTGAGGAAAGATGGAGTATAGAGGATGCTGTGTAAAATCTAGCTGTTTTCACATGTAAATCTAATAATTTAAAGCATTACTTAAAGATTTGGCATGTGTAAGCCATGTTCTGACTATTAAAACCAGTTTTCATACAAAGTACATTTGGAATCTTGTCCTACGAGAGAGATTCAAATCTGAAATATTTTCACAGATGAGGATCTAGAGTTTTCAAGTTGAGCTTGAAAAGTGGTACAGATTTTTCTAATTTGTATTTAATTTGTTGTATGTGATGTCTTTACAATAAGAGTAAGCTGTGTTAGCCATAAATCTTGTTAGTTACTTTCCTAGCTTCCAGAAAACACAAAATGAAAAACTTTGTCTACATCAATGTTTTGAAGAGATCAGAGTAAGTTACAAGGACAACTTAGAACCTTTCCCAGTTTCTCTCATCTCTGAAAGTATTTTATTTCAATGACTGTGTTTATCTCATGGGCAATATAAGCAAGGTTACTTCAATTCACTGGATTTGTCCAAACATTTTGCCACAGAGACACTGTGGAGTCTGAACTTCTCTTGCCTAATCCAGTATTGAGTCCTAGATAGTAAGCCTATCTTGACTAGATTCAGAATTGTCATCTCCTTTTTAGGTGATCCCAAGATTCCCTAAGTGTTTCAGAACTAAAACTTAAAGGTGAAGTGTTTTTCTTTCTATTATTGAGATTGCCTGTGTCCTTTCTACCATGGCACTAGTAGTGCTCTTCTACCCAGCTGATGCATTGTTTCAGAGTGCTGATCCACCCAAAAGCTGGTAGGTTCTTTGCTAGTTCAGTTTTTGGTCAGACCAGCTCCCTTTGTGGAGCTTCAGTAGTTCTGTGTGCACTAGGGATGACAGGAGAGAAGCAATGACAAAGTGCAAACTGTGACAAGTCAGTGGTCTGAGAAGCAGTAGGACCGCAGCCTTCTTTTCAAGTGTCTCAAAGACACACTTCAGGCATTCTGTTCAGTTCCACACAGAGCAAGTGATAAATCTGATCCTTTGAAGTCAGACTTTTCTCTTGGATCACAGAATCACAGAATGTTAAGGTTTGGAAGGGACCTCGAAAGAT
>VYZX01032770.1:4310-62654 GCA_013401335.1 Brachypteracias leptosomus
GGGGAAAGGGGTGGTGGCCACACTGAGCTCTGTGGGCACGCAGGGGAGCGGGACGGCCACAGGGAGGATGAAGAATGGGGCTGGAGGATGAAGAAATGGGGCTGGAGGATGAAGAACGGGGCTGGAGGATGAAGAAACGGGGCTGGAGGATGCTGCTTCTCCTTGCAGCAGGAGATGAAGGTCCCACCCAGCCCGTTGCCCCCCAGCAGCCCCACCAACATGTTCTCTGAGGCCGCAATAAAGATTTCCAAAAGTGCCTTTGCTGCTTTAGGGGCTTTTCTGTCCCCCTCCTCCCTGGGGTGGTGGGGAGGGCTGGGAAGGGACGTGGTCCTATGGGGAGGAGTGGGAGCAGGTCCCAGCTCTAGTCCTGGGAGTTAATGGTCTGAAAAACGAAGCCAAACCACTTAAATGCCCCTAAAGATGGCTCTTGATGGGTATTTGGATACCCAGCCAGCTGGAGACGTGAGACCATCACCTGAGACGGGGCCTCTGGGCTCCTCCACAGCCCCACCTCTCCTGCTCTGCACCCCAGACCCTTCCTGGATGAGCCCTGCTGAGCTTTGGGGGTGCTGGGAGCCGAGGCAAGAGGGTGGAAACACAGGTGGGGAGGTGATGGGGAGAGCCCCGACCCCAGTGAGCAGGTTTGGCAGGAGAACAAGATCTAAGTCCGCCAAGAAAGGAGAGAGCAGCAAATGAAACCAGCAACAGACCACGGAGGAGCTGGAGTGAAGCTCCAAGGGAAGCAATAAATGGAATAAAGGGGCTGGCTCAGACCAACCTCCTCCTCTGGATGGGCAGCCAGATGTTGAACGTGTCCTCACAGCAGTTACCACCAGCCCAGGACCAGCCCCTGCTGGGTTGCACCAGTAAAAGCCCAGACACTGAGATATGGGTTCCACCTCCACGTTACATGGTGCTCGTGGTGGTTATTTTCCAGAGTAATTAAAGGTTGGGTGTTCTCCTCTTCCACTGGGGTGGCAGAACCACGTTGGCAGCGCCGGCTGGTTCACCCACCTCCCTCCAATCGAGCTTCTCCAGGTGGCACCCAAGGCAGCAGCCACGGTCACCACCCATGGTCACCAGCCATGGCCACCACCACGTGTCCAGAGGGCTCTGTCCCACCCCAAAAGACCTTCTCAAGGGGGTAGTGCCCAACCTGAGCTCCCTTCCAGCTCCACCTTCCCACCCCTCCCATTCCAGCTGCACGTGGTCACCACTAACAACTACAACAACTTCTGGGTTCCCAGGAGAAATCGGAGAAGAACCAAGCGCGCCAAGAAGTCCCAAGAACATCTCCTCTGCTCCTTGCCCGTTTCTGGGAAAACAACCCCCCAGGGCTTCTTACGGTGGCAGCTTTCTGGGTGAGAAGCCACCCAAAACGTTTCCAAAGATCTGAGAGAAGGGGCAAAATCCCTGGGTTAGGACAAAACCATCCCCAGAGGAGCCTCTTGTGGCTGGGCTGAGCCAAAGCTCGAGGTGCTCAGCAGACCTCAAGAGTTTTCCCTCTTCTTCACTTCAGATTACACAAAAAACCAGCCCATAAATGGGCACTCACCTCCTTTTAATTGAATTGTTCTTCCCTCCTGCACCCAGCTCTTCCCCAGAAGGAGCAGGAAGGGTTTTCCTCCTGGCCTGATGCCCCAACCCTCTGCAGAGACGGGCTCACCAGGGGCTTCTGAGCAGCTTGAGGGGGAAAAAAGTCCCTTTATAGTGGAGAGGAGGAGCCCACAGGTGCTGCTCGTGTCACCCCAGCTGCAGGGAGGGGGGGATTCATCCCCCCAGGGGCCAATCCTGGGACACTGGTGGAGGAGCTGCCCCAAAACGCCCCCGTTGTCCGCACTGGCCCGAGGGAGGAGATGCTGGATGGTACCTGGGGGGATGTGCCCCAGGGGAGAGGGGACAGGAGATGCCTGAGCCCCAGCAGCCCCAAGGGACCAAGCCCTGGCACCACCACCATGCCCACAACCCTCTTCCTTCTCCAGTCTCGTGGTGCTGAGCCCCTCCAGGACCTTCTCTCCATCCTAAAAACCTTCTCCTTCGTTTTTCACAGGGATTTGTGGGACCCTTCCCAAGCAGCTTCTCCTGGAAATGGGGACAACCACCCCAGTGACACCAGGAGACTTGAGTCAACACCACGTAAGGAGGAAAAACCACCACCCCAACTCCCCTAAATGCATAAAGTTACTTTATTTTTTCAGTATACATTTAATTTTGAAAAATAGAAATGCTAAAATATCTCGTCATCTTCATCTTTTGATTCCATAAAAGTCACCATAGAAAGCTTCATAAAACTGTAAAATACTAATAATGTTATCAGGAATTTCATGGTTTATATTACTGGAAAAAAAAAAAAAAATCATTTTGTTACATTGAAATGTTTCTTTTTTTTTTGTTTGTTTTTGTTCCACCATCTTGATCCACTTCATTGTCCACCAAGTTCTTCTTCTTTTCCTCCAAATAGAGACCGAGGAGAATTCCAAGCAATAATAAAAGTAGCTCTCAAAGTGCACGTTGATTCCAAAAAAAACCCCCCCAAAAAACAAGAGAAGTACAAACAAGTCTCGGCCACCATGACCAGGAAGGGCCACCCGGGGCCGGGACGTGGGGTCCCACCACGAGGTGGCCCCAGGGAGGTCCCCCCCCCTCTGCACCACGGCTCCCTTGGGTGAAAAGAACACAAATAAAGACCTAGCTCAGCAGTCAATGCGTTTCAAGTAGGCTCCCCATGGTTTGGAAGACCTCATCTCTCTGGAGATGCAGCAGCAGAGGTGAAGCTGGGGGTGGGGGGTGGGGTCCCGCCCACCCGGCCTCGCTTGGTCTTTCCTCCACCAGCTCCTGGGGTTCCTCCCCCATCCAAGGGCACGACCAGCTCCTGGCTGCTCTGCAGGGGCCACTCGGGTCCACGCCAGGGACTTGGGGTCAGCAGGGGATGGGAAGCGTTGGTTGAAGCCAAGCATTGAGCCTCCCAGGTTGGGCGTCCTCCAGGTAGAGGATGGGATTGGCTTGCAGGGTGGAGGAACGTCACCCTTCCTGGTGTCCCCCCGGCCTCTCTGAAGTGACACGTTCCCAGGATGCCAAGCTGGGCGTGGAAGATCTCCTGGAGAAGGAGCAGGGGGCACAGGGAGGTGTGTGCACGTGGAGGGGCTGTGCTGGTGCCTCCACCACCTTTCTGCAGCAGATGAAGCTCAAGCTCTCCCAGTCCCCATTGACTCACCCTTCACTGGAGGTGGCCAGCTGCTTCTACAGCACATCTGGGAAAGCAAGAACAGCCCTACTCCTAGAATGACGGGCTACCAGGTGGGAAGGGACCTCAAGGACCAGCTGGTCCAGCCTCTCCTTGCCAACACGGCTCCTACGGGTGAGCAGATGCTAGAATTTGGCATAGAAGGTCTCAGCACCATCAGGGAACTCTGTTCACTGAGCCAACACAGGCTTTGGTTGGCCAGGACAAGAGCCTGGAGAGTTGGGTCCATTTTTCTTTTCTTGATCAAGTTCTGAGTGTGCTACACGTAGTCCTCACCTTCCACCAGCCAAACATCCCAGTGAAGCCCAACTTCCCAACACACGTTGACATCTCAGAATCATGGAATCACTGAGGCTGGCAAGGACCTCCAGGATCAGCAAGTCCAACCTTCGTCCAACATCTCCCTGACCCCCAGATCTTCAGCGGTGGATCTTCAGTCGTCCTTCCCTTCCACCACACCACCACCACACCCAGGGTCTTCTCACGTGCACGCACCCCCAGGGGAATCATTTGAAGGACACCACGGAGAAGACCAACCATGACACGGGTCGGGATTTACCTTCAAGACTCTTCTGAGATGGAAGCCACGCCCCAGCTCCTTCATGGTGAGGTTGGAGGGCTTGAAGAAACCGAGGAAAAATCATCAAAGAACTCAACCCTCAGTCAAACGGATGCTTCAGAGTAGAAGGTGCTCATCCAACCGGCCCAGCCCCTGGAGATTGTGGTGTTCTCTGGTCTTGTTTTTTTGTAAAAATCACATTATATATGGTACAAGACATTGTGGTTGGTTGGTTTTTTTTTTTTACAGAAAGCCTGGCATCTAGAAATAAGAGGTAGAACTACTCAGAACTATACGTTTCCTGCTGCAGGAAAAAAATTCGTTTTTTTTTTTCTTTACAGTAATTAAAAAAAGGTTAAAAAAATTGACAAAAAAAAAAAGAAGAAGAAGAAGAAGAAGAAGAAGAAGAAGAAGAAGAAGAAGAAGAAGAAGAAGAAAGTCGTAGGTTAGGCCCCCATAATTTAAAACAAAATAATCTAGGAAAATAACACTCTTCAATGTACCTGACGGATTAAGTCCATTAAAGTGTTTCCTTTTTTAAAAAAAAACAACCCCAAAACCAAATAAAATTGCATAGGAAAGGGACATCTCCAAACATGCTACGAGGATGGCAACGGTTGGGGTGTGCTGGAAGAACCTTCTCCTGCTCCTTCCCGGGGCCACCACCAGCCCGGGCTGCAAGAGGAGGGGGGGGAGCAGCACTTCCCAGCATCTCCCAGTCTTGGTCAGGGTGGGAGGGAGCTGGTGGGACCCGGGTGGACGTCGCCGGGGACGTGGGGAGATTTGGCCAGTGAGAGAAGGAAGCCCGGGAGAGGTTCCATGGAGAGACAAATCACAAAGTGGTTTCTGTTCCCTTGCTCCTCCAGAAGTAACCCTTGTCTTCAGGCTCAAGGTCTATCCTAATTTGAGGCACGACTTTTACCGGAGTTCGTGGAGGGCTGCGGAGGAGAAGGGAGAGGAGGTGAGTGTGGGGGCCACCTCCGGGCCACCCTTCAGGGCCTCAGGTCTTCTACAGCTTCCAGCAAGCAAATCCTGAGGTTGGGACAACTCGGGGGAGGAAACCAGCATCTTACAGACAAAAGGGAGGGGGAACTGGTGTCCCGTGGGTCCTGGGACTTACTGGGACACCCAACCAGCAGTGACAGGGCTAGAAAAGGAACGAACGCTTGGGACCCTTGTGCTGGATCCTGCCACGGAGCCTTCTGAAGGTGGCACACCCTTGGCAGGCAGTGCTGGTGTAGATCTCCAGACAAGGCCCACACATCACATTTTTTACCTCGTTTTAATGCCTCGGTCCCAACGCTGTTCACGTCAGGATGGAAACCCACCAACCTCACTGAGGGAGGAGCTCTGAGTGCCCAGCCCTTGGGCTCCACCCCAAGCTGTGGAGCACTCCTCAACTGCCCCTGAAATCACCTGCTTGGAGCCCTCCGGGTGAACTTCCCACGCTCCCCAACACCCGGAGGTGTGCACACTTCAGAAGACCACTGCTGCCTTGCCTTGGAGTTGACTCCTGGCGCCGGGAGCTCCAAGGTGGCCCCGAGCTGTGGTTGAGCTGAGAAATGGTTCCTCAACTCCTCCTTGCTGCCATTTCAGGCCATGATTTACCCAATTTCCCACCACAGACACAGGAATGTGGCTTTTCTCCAAGGTCTCCTCTACAGGGGAGAGGGAGTTTGTCCCGCTGACCTCCTCTACACCCACAAGTATCTGAGAAGCTTCTGAGGAGCAGCTCTGAGGTGGTTTTGGGGTCCTTACCTTGGCATGGCGTGTGGCTGAAGGAAAGGAATCGTATCAGCACGACGTGTGGCGTTCAAGGAATGTGGGTGATTTATCTCCTGGTGGGGAGGCAAGAAAAGTCTGGTTAGACCTTGGCCTGCAGCACCCAGGGTGGAGAGACATAGATGCACTCGTTGGTAATAATAATAACAACAGCAACAACAATCATCATCATCATCATCACCATCATCATCATCATCATCCTACTCTTGCTCTTGCTGAGGGAACACAGAATTATTCGTGACACACTTGGAACTGCAGAGCACAGCAATAATAACAATAATCACCATCATCATCATCATCATCCTACTCTTGCTCTTGCTGAGGGAACACAGAATTATTCGTGACACACTTGGAACTGCAGAGCACAGCAATAATAACAATAATCACCATCATCATCATCATCATCCTACTCTTGCTCTTGCTGAGGGAACACAGAATTATTCGTGACACACTTGGAACTGCAGAGCACAGCAATAATAACAATAATCACCATCATCATCATCATCATCCTACTCTTGCTCTTGCTGAGGGAACACAGAATTATTCGTGACACACTTGGAACTGCAGAGCACAGCAATAATAACAATAATCACCATCATCATCATCATCATCCTACTCTTGCTCTTGCTGAGGGAACACAGAATTATTCGTGACACACTTGGAACTGCAGAGCACAGCAATAATAACAATAATCACCATCATCATCATCATCATCCTACTCTTGCTCTTGCTGAGGGAACACAGAATTATTCGTGACACACTTGGAACTGCAGAGCACAGCAATAATAACAATAATCACCATCATCATCATCATCATCCTACTCTTGCTCTTGCTGAGGGAACACAGAATTATTTGTGACACACTGGGAACTGCAGAGCACAGTTAACCCCAAGGCCCATTTCACAGTGTTTCCAGACTTCAGCTATTTTTTCCTAGTTCAAGGACCTTTTTTTTTTGGGGAGGTTTTCATTATTTGTGATTAAAACCCAGCGAATCAATCAGTGGAAGATAAAAAGGTCCCAATTCTGTGATTTACCCCCGTGCTGTCTCCAAGTGTTGCTGCCAAATTAACTTTTCCTGGACTGTTTCAGCCTTCAAGATGTTGCAAACAATCCATTTGAGCTCCTTTTCCTCCTCAGCCAAAAATGGAGGATATTTAAATAACCAGGGATGTGTCACTTTCCCTTTGGCTTTGTTTTCAAACGCCCACCTCTAAGTGATGCTCGGGGTGGTCTCCACATGCCCCCAAAGGCCAAGGGGCTTGGCTACCAGCTCTTAAATCATCATTGAAGGACCTACAGATCTGGGGGTTTGGGTCCTGACTCCTGGAAGTCTCCAGCCTTGCAGCACGAGTGAGTTATGAGGAGAATTGTATTTTATATTTTACATTTTACATGTATATATATGTATTTTATATTATGTATATATTTATATTTTTATTTTTTATATATATAAAAAATATATATATATATATGTATATATTTATATAATATGTATATATTAACCCACTGCAGTTTAAAAACCCAGTGCAGAGAAGCTGGGGATGGTTATTCCTGATTAAAACAACCACAACACGACGAGTGGAAAGGACTGGAAATGAAAATAATCCCAAGAGTGGCTATTGATGGAAGGAGTGAAGAGCAGCTGAGTTTGGCACCTAAGGAAGCAAAGAGTAAGAGGACAGAGGGTGAGACATGCTGCAAATCCAGAGCACTGGGCTCAGGGGGGGAAAAACCAATGAAATAAAAGCCAAATAAAGCAGTGGAAGCATCAGGCAGGGTTAACACAAAAGGGGAGAGGTGAGAGAAGAGTAGCTGGATGAGGCACCAGAAGGAACAACAGCATTTTGGCCAAAAAAACCCCTCACAACCCCCAACTCTGCCCTAGTTCAGGGGCCTGGAAATGTAAAAGGAGGAGAACAGCAGCAGCAACAACAAAAAAGAACAAGAAAAAATACTCGTCAAGGAACAGGAAAGTTTTTTTCAATTAAAAAAAAAAAAAATAAGAAAAACCCCAGAAGCCTGGAAGTTGAAAAGGAGAAGAAGAAAAAGAGGACCAAGAACTTCCCAAGGGATAGGAAGGGCTTTTTTTTTTGAATTAAAAAAAAATCACTCTAAATAGACGTTGATAGTGCAAGTCAGAGTCATGCAAGAGGTTGTTCTACTCACTGTCAGCAGGTTTGCTATCACTTAGGAAAGGTTCCTGCTCCATGATGTCCATTGGGATTTTAATACTTGGGACTTTTTCTGAGTAGGGGCAGTCGGACTGTGGAAGAAACGTGTAAAAGGTCTTAGAATCTTTTCACTGGCATCCTTGAGGTGGTTGCTGGAGGAAGGAGGAGAAGCAGCGAAGCCAAGGAGGCATCGTCCAGCTCAGGCACCACTGGCTCCCCCACTGCACCCACCTTCCCTCCCCCTTGGTGCTATGGAAAGAGAACAGATCAAAAGGATCATCTTGTCCGCCCCTCACCTCCCCTTCCCCCACCTCAGCAGCTCCTCTGCCACCAGCTCTCAAGAGACCATCCGAGGTGGGAGCTGGCTGGAGGACAGAGAGGTGGACAAGGCAGGAGTAGCAGGACACTGGCTTCAAGCTCCTCAAAATTACATCTCTGTCGACAGCGGAAGAGCTCAACCAACCCAGAGCTCCTGCAAGGTGGTGCTGGAATCCTGGGGAGGATCCAGAACCTCCAATCCTGGCTGCTCCAGGTCAAGAAGAGTCCTCCAGAGCCTGGGTCCCGGCAGGATTTACACCTGGCTGGCTTCAACCATCCACCCACTCGTGGTTAGGAGAAGGTAACGGGAATTATTTTGCTTTTTCAGACTCTAAAAGGAACTTCTCACAACCCAGGAAAGGCTGAGATTGCACAACCTGGCAGAGGAGTTCAGGGGGTGTTTGCCAAGAAGGTTAAAGATATCTTTGGTTCAGGAGAGAATTAAGACACAACGTTGGGGGGGAGGGGGGAGACCTTCAGGTCAGGGCAGGAGAATATTGCCCAGGGCAGAGAACTGCCCTCCTTGGATTATTATTATTATATTTTCCATTTATTTCCTAGCCTAAGGGGCACCCAGGGCAGTATTTCCTACTCTGAGAGCGTTTCCTCAGGAGTATTTTGATGAAGCATCACCCAAACCAAGATGGTTCTGCAGAAGGGCACCCATAAAGCCACCCCCCAAATTCCTCATCCCTCTTTGGGGCCACGCTCGAATACGGGGGACACCTTTCTGGAAGGAAAAGGGTTAAAATACCCAACCCCATCATGCCAAGTGCAGGAAGCTGCTAGAAACAAGTGCTGCAAAAAAAAATAAGAGTTAAGAACTGAGATTTTCCACCATTTCTCCTACTCTTTAGACCTCAGCACCCACGTTCTGCTATCTGAGGACAACCTGGGGCAGGACCAAAGAGAGGACACTGCAGAAGGGCACGAGCGCCTTGAAAACACTGAGTGTTATCAGCAGGAAGCAAGAAACCTGAGATACCACAAGTCACATCGTTTTTTGGGGTGGGGGGGGCTTTTAAAAGGAGTAATTAAAATCTATCAAGAGAGAAAACCAGGGTAGGTTCAGGAGTGGCAGAGCTGCTGGTGAGAAGCAATCCCCTCCTAAAATGCAGAAGACAATGACAGGGGGAGAGAGGTGGAGGAGGGAAAGATGAGCAAGGCGGGGTGCTGAAAGGTGCTCTAGCAAAGGTCTCATCTCAGCAGGTACCTGGTGGTCTCCTGGAAACTGTGATTTCACTCTTGGCTAAGGCGAGTACCACCTACCAGAGGCTGGAAAAGGGAAGGCAATGGAGAAAAGCAGCTTTGTTTGGGGCTGATCTGCTGGTGGGCTTCAAAAGAGGCTGGGAAACAAGCAGCCCCAAGCTGGGGAGGAGCACGGCCCATCTCCTGGGGTCAGCTGGCTAGGAACGAGCGGTTGGACAAGAGCAGAAAGCTCCTTACATCGTCATTGTCACTGTCCACACTGCCCTTCTTCTTCTTCTTCTTCTTCTCGTCCTCTTTCTTCTTCTTGTCCTTCTCTGGAATGACGTCGTCGAGGAAGCTCAGGTCGTGCTGGGAGAAGAGGTAGTCCATGGCTTTTCTGACGGCCACCAGCGCCAGGATCTGCAGGGGCAGAGAGGGACCTCTCAGGCACGGCCTACCTCCCCTTGGGAACACTCTGCATTCCTCTGGAGGCTGCTTCTCAACCCCCCCCCCCCCCACGCTGCCACTCTGGTTGTGAGGGATCATCCTGAGGACGAGGTGAACCCCCGGGATGTCCCCGTCACCCTGGACACCTCCACTGCTTCGTGTGGGAGTAGCAAGAGGAGCAACGTGCAGAGAAATGGGGAACCACAGAAAAGGCCTCCGGGACCATCGAGTCCAACCTGCACCCCAACATCTCCCTGACCCCCCAGGCCACGTCTGAAAATTCCTGGGGAGACACATCCAGCTGACAGGCACCAGATTCCAGCCAGGTTCCCAGGGGCAGCCTCAGCCCTTGCCTCGACTTGTTCCTCACCCACAGCTCCTGAGAAACCAGACAAGGGCCAAGCCTGAGTCTGCAGGACGAAGTTTGCCAGAACTGGGCTGCAGGAAGGTGGAGACTGCTGAGTTTTAACACCTTGAGCAGGACCTCGTGTCCCAGCAGGAACACGCAGAGGGGTTTGTAACTCACACCATCTTCCCTCTCCTCGTTCCACCAGAACAAACACTTCTCCTTGTCCTGCTTCCACCCTCAACTGACGCTCCCCTTGGGCCTAAACCCCCAAGTAGGTGACACCAGCCCCAGGTTTCTCGAGGGAGTTCCACGAAGCTCTGTCAGGTTTTGATGCCCCAGGCAACGTGGACCTGCCGACTGCCCTTAACACTTGCTGGGTTTTTATTTGAGTGCCTGGAGCTCCAGGAAGAACCTAAATAGGTGGGAAGAGGACTCACTACTCCCCTTCCTTGATGCTGTTTCAGACCGAGTGCAGAGTGTGGAGCTCAGAGACAGTTCCGTGAAGAACATCTCACCTCTCAACACCCCCAATAAGCTTTGCCATGACTGTGACACACATTATCACCAAGAGGACAGAAATCCTACCAACGTTCATCCTCCACTGTGGAACACACGACTCAACTTTGTTGTCTTTTCACTCCAGCTGGAGGAAAAAGAGTTGGGTTTTTTTTTTCTCCAAGGAGAAAACAGGGTGGCTCTAACCTTGAATCCAACCTTGGCAGCCAGGAACGGTCACAACTAACGACACCTTCCTGGGGAAAAATCAACTTTCCAGCCTCGTTTTCCTCCCCAGGATTCACGTCAAGGCAGCCCCAGCCACGCTGACCCCGGGGCTGTCCCACCTCAGTGCCACGAGGCTGAGGTTGGACGTGCCCACGTGAGGCTGGGAAAGGTGGGATGCCAAGAGGACCATCCCCTACCATGACAGGGAAGATGATGGCGGCCACGGTGGACTTGAGGATCCAGAGGAGAGCCAGGCACACCACCTGCAGGAAGGTGAAGAGGTGGACCCTGCGCAGAGGGACGTGCCGCAGGTAGATGAAGTCAGGCTGGTGCTTCAGAGGCATCAAGAGCAGCTTCAGACGGTCCATGAACTGGAGGAGGAAAACAAGAGGGACACGGAAATGAAAACCAAGGCAGAACAACGGAAACCAACAAACCCCCGAGATGCCAGAGCAGGCTGGGAAGTGTGGCCTTGAATCAACCTGCTGTCGTGGAAGAAACCTGGTAGAAACCCCAGCCCAGCTCCTCCATCCTCACCCGTGCTTAACATGTTAACCCAGCTGCCCCAAGTGAAGGTCCAAACTATACCTGGCAAATAACCAGAGACACGGGAGTGAAGCATCTCTCCAAGCAAGGCCTGGAGGTGCCTTTATTTTGAGGAGCAGGACTCCACGTGCTCTCCTGATCAGGGATAAACCAAGGAGCAAAGGTGGTGGTGGAAATTCCTCTGCTGGCTTCAGAAGAATGGGCCTCATCCGTGGTGGACACAGATTTTGCCTTCAAGAGATCACTTCCTCCCCCCCTCAAACCAGAGAAAAGAATGTCCCGGGCTGGACAGGATGGATGTGGGGTTTAACCAAACCCAGGGCTTCTCATGGAGTGAAAAACATCCTTGATGGGGGGGGGGGAAAACAAGCTGCCACCTGGGCTGGGGGGCTGGGGAAGCCCCCGCCCGGAGAAGCGGCCCCAGGGCGAGCAGGACAATCCCCTCATTGTCCCCTGGCCCTGAATGAAAGCTGGGGCCGTGAAAGCAATCCCTGAGGAAGTTCTCATGGTGCTCTCAGAGCAAGCCCAGCAGGAGAAAGAAAGGCCACGATTAAGAGGGTGCCAGAAAGCAACAAAACCAGCTTCCCAGGGCCAGCAGCAGGAGGAGCTGGGAGAAAGGCTCCTCCTTACGGAATGTTTCCTCAACCACAAAGACGGGGGCTTGGCTTCCCCTCCTTGGCAACCAGCGATGGTCCTGCTTGGAATAACCCTGCTGCCATAAAGCATCTCCCCTTGTTTCCCTTCTCTCTGCCCTGGAGCACCTCGGCAGCAAGCCCAGGGCCTCAGCCAAGCTACGTCGTCCTCAGCATCGCCAAGCTGAGGTGGGGAAGGTGGACCCCGGGTCTTCCCAACGCACCCCAAAATGCTCAGGGCGCCCTGACTTGGCTGCTCTCCTGCTGAGAAGGTCGCTCCCCTTTGGTTGCCATCTGAGGACAGCCAGTGATGTCCGTAAGGGGGTGCTACCTTCTCTGGGGTTTCTTGGGATGGTGGAGGAGAAGGGGAAGGCGGGAGGGTTGCGGAGGAATCCAGCTGCTGACTTCTGGTGGGACACTGGAGGGACTCACCTGCACGCCGTTGAGGGAAGCGACACCCATGTAGAGGAAGACGCCGTAGAGCACGGGCATGGGGATGAACTGTGGGGGGAAGAGCAGGAGAAACTCAGTGAAGCACCTCCCCAGGCACAACCGTACAATCACGGGCGCATCTGGGTCGGCAGAAACCTCCGGGATCATCGAGTCCGACCTCTTGGTTTCTGGGGGGACTGGAAGCAGAAGGTAGAGGGAGGAGAAGGCACACGATCCTGGGGCGTGTCTGGCTCAGGAAGCTGTGGGAATCCACCCAGAAAGGCTCCTGAGTCCCACCTCCGTGATGACAGCATGCCCACCCAACCTCTGATGGTCCCATCTCCCACTCACATGAATCCGGAACTATTTACAAACACGGGACCACGAGTCACTTTCTTCCCTGCCAGGAACCGTCCCTCCAAGCACCCAACTCCTGCTCTGTGCTGGTCCTGCTGCTGGGGACACCTTCCTTTGGGAGCGGGGAAGGAGCACGTAGGAGCACAAAGGCCCCCCAGAGCCAGCAGCCATCCCTCCGACCTCGAGCACAAAGCTCTTCTCACCATCAAAAGCCACCGTGGGGCTGCCAAGACGGGGGGAAAAGCTCCTTGGCTCTGCTGGAAGCCAGCGTGACGTGATGGGAATGGGCATGGACCACACGCAGGAGCTCAACAACGGCCTTTGTGGGATCTGTTTGGCCCCGAGGAGGAGGGGAAGAGCCGGGGCTGGAGGAGAAGGCTCCGTGCAGTGACGGGTGGTTGCCACTGAAGGGCAGCCGCAGCTCGGCCAAGGCTCCCGGGACCTGCTGCTGGAGGAAGGTCTGTCTGGACTTGTACCAGAGCCACAAAACACGGCAGTTCTTCAGGGTTTTGTGTTCCCCACCACGGTCATCACCGTTTATACCCCTGGAGGACTTGATGCTGGAGACACGGATGAGGCAGGAGAACATCTCCTCCAGCAAGCTGGGTGGGAGGCCGTCAGAGTTTAGCTTCCTAGTCCATCCCCACTGCTCTCTTGCCCCCCTCCTTCTCTTTCTTTCTGTTTTTCACAAGAAGAAAGAACGTCCAAATATTATTTCCACCAGAACGACTCCTGTGAGCCACCCCTAGGTGGAACTTCACCGCGTTATCCTGGAAGGCTCCTGGTGAACCCCACGCTACCCGCGGGGTCGCTGGCTCGGGGCAGCCCGCGCAAACCTGCAGCTAGCCAAAGGAATTAGGGGTGTATTTACAGGAAAGCACCCCTCGTTCTCCTGGCAGGGACGGGGGTGTCTCTGTGGAGATCTGCAGGAGCACCAGAGACACCCGAGACCAGCAGCAAACCCCACCAGGAACAAAGCTGGGATTATTCCGCCCGTCGCCCGGGTTGTTGCGTTTGGGATCGTTCGGTTGGCTGCTGGCAGGAGGAGGCTCAAATGTTCTGCAGCTCTCTGGAGCAGGAGACCCTGTGAAAGGTCCTGAACGGCTGCCAGGTCCTCCTGGCTGGCACGTGGGTGAGGAGCGTGCCCGTTTGTCCTCAGGCGTCCTCCCGCCAGGACCTTCCCCGTGGGCGGCCGCAGGGGAAGCTGCAGCAAACAGGGGATGAATGAAGCAGAAACGGGGGAAATGAGAGAGCCCAGGGGAGCAGGGGAAGGGACATGTGGCAGGGGAAGGTCACATCCACCAACAAACAGCATTGTCACAATGGGGCGTTAAGTGACGGGCACGGAAATGCCTCGTTGGGCCCAGGAGGGACCCGTTGCCACGACACCGACGTCTGCTGGTGGTGAAAACAACCCCAGAAGTCCAGAGTGGGGACAGAGAGTTCCAAAAGCCACTTTTTTCTCCGCAGGCAGCACTGCTGCTCTCTCCTTGCCTCCTCCCCTTCAGGCTCCCACCTAACTGTTCCTCACAGCTCCTGCAGCTTCCAACCTTCTCACCACCGACCTTCTCACCACCGACCTCATCACCAGCCACTCCTCTGCCTCCTCCAGAGATGCTTCTCCAGACACCCAACTGCTCCATCACAGAGTTAAGATGCACGGTGCTGCTATTCCAGCATGTCCACGACTGTTCTGACATCATCTGCTCAGACCATCGGATCGTGGATCCACAGAGATGGACTTCTGCAGCTGGGCATCTCCTGGTGTGCCACGTGCCTGCGCTTGGTGGCACTGAAATGACCACCCCTGGAGAAGGCAGTACCCTCCACAGCTCAGGGATCAGCACCTGAGGATCCACTAAGGATGCATTTCTCTGCAGCCAACCAACTTCAAGTCCTGGAAGTTGCTGCCCACCCGGATTAAATGGTCCCTCAGCAGCACATCTGGGCTAAACCCCCAAGGAACAAAAACCAGGAGACCCAGGAATCCTACCTAATTGCACTGCTCCTCCAGAAAGATGTCTTCCCTACCCATGGACCTAGACCCTCAGCTGCAGGTTCTGCTCACGCTGGGAGCAGAAGGAGGTGGAGAAGGTGGTGAAGTCCTTACCTTGAGGATGGGAGCCATGAAGACGGACACACCGGTCAGGATGAAGACGATGACCCCAGTGACCCTCTGCTCCCTGCAAGAGAAGCACCGGGTGAGCAGGATGGCTGCAGCTCCCACCCTGGTTCTCCTCCCTCCCAAACCCACCACGAACCCCAACAAATCCCATTTTCCAAGCAGAGTGGTGATGAGGAGCCACCAGCACCTCGCAGGGCTGCTGGGTCCCACCCGAGCCCCCCAGACCTCTTTTTTCCCCAGCACCACATCACTTGTGGGACGCTGCCTTAGATGTTTGTGGATCAACAGAGACCTGCTACTGGGCCAGGAGGGCTGTGTTTGCACGTTCAACATCAGAAACCATTAACCAGCAATCCACATTCACTGCACGGTGGCTTTTATGAGGCAATCAATCATTAGCTCCCTGCCCTTCGAGTAGCAGCGTATTTGAAGTCTTGTTGGAGCACTCCAGCAGCTGGACAGACCTCGGTGGGTTGCTTAACCAAGAACTTCCAGAAAGCACTTGGGACCACCTCATTTAGGCAGCCAAATGCAGGAGAAGTGGTTTGATGAAGCTGATGGCTGCAGGCACGACAGGCTGGCATCTAAGGAAGCCTCCCTGGTTTCCACAGACAGAAATCTGCAGAGTCAATTGACCTCCTTCCTCCAGCCCTGCAAAACTGAGCTGGCCAAATAAACTCCTGAGGAGCTACACGGGGGCTTGTCTGAGGAACTGCCAGAGACCCCTGCTGCCCACCCTCACAGAGGGTTTGGAAACGTGAGGAAAGCAGCGGGAGATTCTCCACGACAACCTGCCAGCGTCTCACGGGCTCCAGAGATCACCCTGGTGTGCTCTGGGGGGGACCTCAACGCAGGGTGAGAACTGCTCTGAGCTCTGCTGTGGCCTCCCAGCTTCTTCTCTGTGCAGAAGGGCTAACCCCAGATAAACTTCTCACCCCGTGCACATGAAAAAGCCCTAAGGGGGCAGAGCTGAGCTGAAGACTTCCAGCCAACCCGAGAGCTCCTGACCTTCTGCACGTGTCCTGCTCGAGGCAAGACCACGTATGGTGGTACCAAGTGATGTCTGCAAGGCCGCCCAGGCCCTTGGGGTTGACCCACCTGACCCCCAAGAACTTGGGCTGCTCTCCAGGGGCTGAAGTCTCCGTCTCCATCTTCAGGCTGTCGATGTGGGCGATGGAGATGACGGTAGCAGCGACGTACCAGGGCAGGCCCATGAAGGAGCAGACGATCATCAGGATGGCCACCCAGAACAAATCCAGGTGATAGCCAGCCCCTTTCTGTGCAGGGAGACAAGACAACCCTCAGCTTCACTATTCTGACAACAGGCGTCGGGCTCAAGGCTGGACTCCATGATCTTAAAGGTCTTTCCCAACTTAGACCATCCTGTGATTCTGTGACTTCCCAACCGCGCTGAGCCTGGTGCTGGAGGCACCTTCCTCAACACCCAGCCCGAGGCTCTCCTGTGGAAAGCAAGAGGAACAGCTCACGGGCTCATCCCCTGGCAGGAGAAGGTGGCCCTCGTTCTTCACTCCCTTTTGAAGACCTCTGATCTATTTTTTTTAATCATTTAATGAGCTATCCCAGGAAACCCACCAGTCACAAGTGCCAAGAGAAGACGTGGAGAAACAAAAGAGCCACCAAGGGAAGGGATCTTCAGAAGAACACCAGACAAATGTCTGTGGTTTGCTATTTTAAAGCAGATTAACCTTGTTTTGACCCTGTTCCATCTGATTTCATTGGAAAGGACAAACGATCCGGGCCTACGTGGTGCCCCAGGAGGGAAAGCAACCTCAGCTCGTCTTCAATAGTCCTCATTGTCTTCCTCCCACCAGCTGCTTACCTTGGCTGGGAGGGGCACTCAGGGACGCTCTGCCAACACTTCAGCAAGGCCCTAGCAGAACAAAACCCCAACCTTCTTCTGGCCTACAGCAGACTTTGTCTGGGGAGGTGGTTCTGGGGGCAGAGTAGCAGCACTGGAGCCGAGAAGCCCCAATTCCACCACAGCGTGTGCTCACAGCATAATTATAATTACATTAAACAGTGCTTTTTAGGCTTGGTTACTGAAATATTCACCTCACAATGTAACTGTAATTACATTAAGCAGTGTTTTTTGCACTCGGTTATTTAAAATATTCACCCGGTGCTGCTGGTGCAACCACACGCAGAGCTGAAGAGATGAGGGGCTGCTTCTTCATGGGGGGGGAGGAGAGCGAATAGGTTCTTCTAGTGATGAAGAAAATGATACCTCTGCTTAGCTAAGGGCAGCAGAGAGACCTAAAAGTGACACCAGCTGAAACATCCTCCTCCTCTTCAAGCAGGAGCTCCACCCACACCTCCAGCAGCCCTGGACAGAACTGACGAAGCAGAGCCCTAAGCCAGGAGCCAGCACTACCCAGGTTTTGAGGGAGCCTTGGCTTAGACCCCTTGAAAGGTGGCCCAGCAGCAGGAAGGGAGAGTCTTCTCTGACAGGAATTCCATATTTTCCACTAGAACTGCCCGTGCAGGGAAAGCCAAAGCCCCAAAGGCACCAAAAGCTGCCCAGCTCCGGGCTGGGAGGTTTATTTTGAAAACATCACCACATCCTGGGCTGCTCCGTGCCAGGGGATATAAAGCTCTGCTTGAAATAACATCCCACTGGGGCCATGCCCTTGGGATGTCCCCAGATCTCCTCAGCTTATTGCTTGTCTCTGGCAGCCCTGTAGGGCCAACATAGCTCTCCTTTTTGGGCCACCACAGAGCTGGTCCCAGCACCCCAAACCCTTCTTTGGAGCAGCAGCCCCTGGCTTTATGCAGGGAGAAAGCTGAGCACGACCACCAGACCACCTTCTCTCCTTCAAAGCAGCAGCAGGTGACAGGGACCAGGCCGGTGTCTTGGAGGGAGGAAGGTGGTAGGAGGAAAAGCAGATGTCAAGAGTCAGTTGGTGCTACGGAGCAACCCTCAAGACGTCCGAGGGCATCAGTGGTTCTGGCAAGAAACTCTCTGCCAACCAACAAAAGAAATGCTGCTGAACAGCAGTCCTGAGGCTTCTGAGGTTCAACCCTGGTCCTCCTCCATCTCTAGCCCAGAAGCAGCACCTCCTGCAGCTGGGCAAGACACGAAGCACACCCACCTTGAGCTTGTGCTCCTTCCTGTTGACGATGACGGCCGTGATCTGCTGGTCCATGAAGATGAGGATGGTCACCAGCAGTGCAGGGATGGCTGCTGCCAGGTACACCCACCACGGGTTCCCTCCAAAAGGTGGGATGAACCAACCCCTCTCGGGACTGGTTGGCTTTTAAGGGCAAGGAGAAGAAAGGTCGTGTTAGAGCTGCTATATCCTCAAAACACTCGTACTTCCAGCAACGGGGCTACAGGGAGACACTGGAGGCTTGCAAGAGGTTTCCTTCCCATTAGCAAGACCAGGCTGGATGGGGCCTTGGGCAACCTGATCTACTGGGAGGTGTCCCTGCCACGGCATCGCAGCTGGAACTAGGTGTGACCCTCTGAGGTCCCTTCCAACCCAACCCGTTCTACGACGAAGGGCAACAAAAGGTTCAAAGGACAGAGGCAGGATTCGGGAGATAAATCAACCAACCCAAGAGATGCTAATAAAGAAGGCATCACCTGAGCCTCTCCTGTTTGGAGGACAAGCCATTTTGCAAGGGAACCTCTTGCAAAGGCCACCAAAGCCGGACAACAACCTACCTTGAATTCACTTGGCACGATGAGTTTGGGTGTGTCCACACCTACCAGGGCATCTATCCCACAGAAGATCAGAATGGACAAGATAATGGCAAAGTCACTGATGAGCTTCCGGGCCTGAAACACAAGGTGACACCATCAGAGCTGCTGGGAAACACCATCTCACAAAGAAACCTGAAAAACCACAGGGGCTTGATTTGAGAGACAGGAAAATCTCCTCTGCTTCTCATCTCTTCATTTTTTAGGGTCCGCATTTAAAGCTGCCCCAGGCCCAGCTGGACTGGGCAGGACCTGCTGTGCTTGTCTGGAACTGTGTGATCTTCTCAGAGCTGCTGTTCCCTCCAGCTCTCCTGGGTTCTCATGGTTACAGGGGAATGGAGCTGCATTCCAGCCCGGGTGGAATTTGTCTCTTTTTTATTAAAAATAATAAGGGATTCAGTTGTAACAGGGCAGGAAGAGTAAATATCCACCCAGGAGAAAGCCCCGTGTGCCACAGTGCCAGCAAGGGGGGGGGGACACAAGTCTCAGGGAGACCTTGGGTACAGAGAGAAACCACCAACTTGCATTTGGTCACGGGAGCTTCAGCTGGGGAGACAGGACAAGCAGCTTCACCCGAGAGGTGCCCCCAAGGTGGCTGAAAACCTGAGTAAAATCTTTCAATGTAGGTTTTTGAGGTCGCCCTGATGTTCGGTCTGATCCTCCAACCATCTCAGCCCAACACAACCCGCAAAGCTCCTCCCTCTAGGGGGGGGTGTGTGTGTGACAAAGGCCCAGGGAAGGTTGATCTTCATGCTCTGGAAGAGGGAAGACCCAGGTTGAAAGGAGACACTTACAGTGGTGGGGAAATAGCGACTGGTCTTGAATTTCTTCAGGGCCATGGAGCAGGTGTAGGTGCCAAAGAAGAGGATGAAGGACATGAGGGTGATGTCAGGGACGTAGTGGCAGCTGTTGCCCACGAGCTGTCCTCCATATTTCAAGCACTCCTTCGTGGTCAGAGAGGACCAGTCAATGGTGCTGTTGTGCTGCAGGGAAGATGAGGAGGTCTCCATGAAGCATGGAGCTGCTCATGCCAGGGTGGGAATAGGGAGAGAGCATCAGGAAACACCCTGGGGGGAAAAGGGAGGTGGGGACAGAGGCTAAAACCCCAGTGGAGGAAACCCCCACCCCACAGATCCCGGCATCAGAGAGAAATGACATTTTAAACCAACTCCAAACGAGTGAAGCAACAGAGGGGAGAGGGAAGGAGGCTCTCAGAGCAGGAGAAGAGGCTAAACCCCAAATATCCAGGGGGGTATTTTCCATGGGGTGGTTTTACATCTCCAGGGGAGCGTCCAACAGGTAAGAGGATCACTTGGGGTGCCAGGGAGGAGGAAGAAGAGGGTGTCCCTCCTCTTTGGGAGACCTCCCGAAGTGCCCTTGCTTTGTCCTCCAAGCTTTACAGCCTGGGATGGGCCCCATCGAGCTCCGGTTCCTTCTCCTCATCGTCCCCAGCTCACCACTGGAGTGCAAGGTGGAGAAGACCTCCTGGTCTCCCTGCAAAGGGCACTCACCAGCTCAGGGGAGGAATCCAGCAGCTCATCAGCTGACAGCACCATCGTCCCGTTCAGTGAGGAGCCATTCACTGCAAGAGAGGGCAGAAAAAGGGATCTTGTGGGGGAGAGCAAATGTCAACCCTTAAATCCTTCCTTAGCTCCACCAAACCACTGGCCACCTCTTTGCTCAAGCCAAAGTGGTGTTTGGAGTGACTCCAAAGCATCCACCCCTTCCAAACCAGAGAGGAAAGGCCAAGGGAAACACAACCCCAGCCTACCTGGGCTTTTCTTGGAGCTCATTGTCCTAATGAGACAGGGAAGAGCAGGCAGACAATGCAACGTCTCATGGGTCTGCACTGCTTTTTCTAGTGGTTAGAGAGTCATGCAACCTCCTCCCTGCTAATGAATCTCTTACCTGGACCTAATGCTTCATGGAATTCTGTCATTCTACAACCCAGAAATCACGAGGAAAAAATTACGGCTATGATTCTATCTCTGGATTAACAGAAATATCCACACAACACTCCTGGTTATTCATTTCCAATGGATGCACACCACCAAGGATACCCAGAAAAGCCAAATGCCTTTCAGAGCCCACCACAAACACTGTTTTGAGTTAAAAAAGCAAAATAAAGTCATAGGAATCCCAAGGATGGAGGTGATTTCTTTGACAAAAGGGGCAGTGTGGCCATGATACATCTTCTCCTTTTCATGGCATTAGAAATCCTGATGCAGGAGAGAAAGTTCCTCCTTTGTTAGAATCAAAAATCCCTGCTGCTCCAGCCCTGAGCTTGGGCTCCAAGCAGCCAGCAAACACCCCAGAAACATGATGATGATGATGATGATGATGTTCCACCTCTACTTTGCCACCTTATAGAGCAGGGCTTTCAAAACATGCAGAAGGTGGAGAATGAAGCCCCTCAGGTGCCACTGAAACGGAGGCAGAACTGGAGCACCAGGGAGGTGCCTGCAGAGATCCCACCTTTAACAGACACCATGAGCACGGGGCTCCTAGAGAGGCAGCTCCTGACACCTCTGTTGGACAGGCAGGTGGAGAGAAGCTGAGGTTTACTTGGAGCACAAACCAAGCTCCTTACTCACTGCTCCTCGTCTGAAGGACCTTGGGAGTGGTCCCAGCTTCCCCGATGCTGTTGGGCTTTTGTGACCCTTAGTTCCTGGTCGTGGTGCCAGATCTCCCCTGGAGCCCACGCTGAACCCCTGGAGGTCCTTCCTTCCACCCCTTGGTGCTCTCCCACCCACAGAGGAGGTGGAAACCCACCCATGTCTGGGGAACGCCCGGAATAAATCCAGCACAGTGGACACCAGGAGGGACCTGAGCACCATGGCCACCACTTCTGCCCTTCTCTGTTGGGAGTTAACAGCCACAGGGATGGAGGGAGACGAGGGTACGGAGACACCTTCTCCACTGCTCCCAGGAGGAGGCCCAGGAAGGGTGGCTACAAAGGCTTCCCAGTTGGCACACAGGGTGAAACCCCGCCCTGGGCTTCACAAGAAGGCTGAGACAGGCTACCTGAAGACATCTGATAAAGGATTGACCTGCCTGCTTATCACCCGGACTGCAGAAGAAGAGAAAATGGACAAGAAATGCAACCTCCCACCTGCTGATGGACCCGCCTCTGATCTTACCTGCATCTACTGGTTCACAGGCACAAGAGTAGTGGGTGATATAGTCCACCTTGAACTGGGAGTTGATGGGGTAATGATCTGCCAGCTTGATCATCTTCTTGAAAGCATCATAGATGAAGATGAAGCTGATGAGGGAGGAGAAGCCCTCCTCGGTGAAGCGGGTGAAGTACTTGACCAGGAAGCTGGCGTCGGTGGCCACCAGGATGAGACACTGGAAGGCTGACCAGAGACCGATCCAGAGCCGGAACTCCAGGTAGTCAAAGTCGTTGTCTCTGCAGCAGAACAGGGGGGGAAGAGATGAGGGTCAGAGAAATCCAGGCAGGATCCTGCCTCCCCAGGGACCTGTCCTTCTGCACACCCACCCAGAGGCTTCCCAAGAGCCCCGCTCTCCATCTGCAGCAGCCACCTCCATAAATACAGGTGGTAAGACCTGAGGTGGCAGGAGAGCATCTCCAAGTCCTCAGCCCTGCTCCCCAGCCAGGACACGAGTGGCACCAGGGTGTCCTGCAGCACCCACCCACCCCACCCTCTGCTGGCCCCCAAGGCTCTTTTCTCTCTCTCTAACACCCACCCACAGAGTTAAACCTTCAGTGAACCAGTAAAGGGAAAGTCTTCCTAATTCTGCTCCCAGCAGGGACCGGGGTGTCGTGAACAGCAACAATCTCATTACTGCAACACCACCATCTCCTCCCTCCAAACCCCTGCCACTCTGCCCCAGCAGCTTCTGAACCACCAGGTTAAAACTAACCACCTTCTCCCTCCCAAACACACAGCAAGAGGTTTCCCCACCTTGCTTTTTCCCACCCGGGCTTCAAACTGCACGTGAGGTGCAACAAAACCTATAGCACAGAGTTATGAAGGCTGGAAAAGCCCTCTAAGAGCAAGTCCTACCATGTCCCCACCACCACCACATCCTGAAGATGGGATCAATTCCTGCTTCTATTCATTTATTCCAAGAAATATGATATGCCCTTGATTATTTCCCAGTATCTTCCCACCGAGATCAAGCAGGAGGAGGATGGAGCTCCACTGAAACACCCCGACCTCCACCATGCCCTATGGCAACCTGCAGCTGCCCAGCTGAATAACTCAATAGACCTCTTCTAACAATAACCCCTGGTGGCCAAAGAGCTGTTCCACACCACAGCCTTGGGAAAGAGAGCCTCCACTCCAGACACTCCTGATGCCTTGAGGGGGTTTTGCCAGCTTTGAAGAGGTGGGACTGGTGAGAACCCCCAACCAAATGGGCTCCCTTCAGCTGGAGGTGTCAGTGGTCACCGCATCAACGTTGGCGTGGTGGGGAGGGAGCAGAACCTCTTTATGCCACTTAAAAACCCCAAGAGCACTGAATGCAGCAAGGTTCCAGGAGGAATCCTGGGGCCAGGCAGAGGTCCAGAGCTCTTCCCATCATCACGACTAGTCTTGTCAAGGGCAGACCTGGCCAAGACTTTCCAGGAGGCCCCAAGGAGACGGGCAGCAGCGCCCTGGGCCACGCGTGCCTCTGCAAATCCCTGGTGTGGCCGAGCTGCCACCTCAACGAGCAACCAGGAGAGGTTTCATTTCGTGCACTAAATCCCCTCCTCATTCCCCAGCTGGTATTTCATTAGTGCCGGGACATTCCTCCCCCCCTCCTCCTCCTCCTCCTCGTCCTCCTCCCTGGTACTCACCTGCTGAAGTTGAAGAGCAGCCTCTCGAAGACGAGGACGGGCCCCGTGCTGCTCAGGATTGTGAGGGGCTGGCCAGCAAAAAGGCAAAATATGGCTCCGGTGACAGCCGTGCCCAGGAAGCTCTCCAGGACACCCTACAACAGACATGGCAGAGGAGTGACTTCTCCTGAGTGACCTCCTCTATGGGCTTCTTGCAAGAAAATGAGTTACACCAGTGACCGGCCACCTGTCGACGTGTCCAAGACTCAGGGAGTCACAGAATGGTTTGGGTGGGAAGGGGCCTCCAAAGGTCATCTGGTCCAACCCCCCTACAAGAAGCAGGGACGTCTCCACCTAGGGCAGGTTGCTCAGAGCCCCAGCAAGCCTGACCTTGAATGTCTCCAGGGATGGGGCCTCCACCACCTCTCTGGGCAGCCCGTTCCAGGGATCCACCACCCTGATATTAAAGAACTTTCTCCTAATATCTAACCTAAACCTACCCTTTTCTAGCTTAGAAACATCACCCCTCACCCTGTGGCTACAAACCCTTGAGAACAGGGCTTCTCCTGCATCCTTTGCCCTCTCCTGCTGCTCCACACAAAGACGTGGCCCAGAGATAACCAGGAACCCCCCTTGGTTTATTCCCACCACTTGAATAACACTCTCTATTTCCTGCTTGACAAGGAGAGCACTTGGAGGACTTGAGAGCTCCTTGGAAGTGAGACACAACCCAAGCAAGGCTGCTCGTGTGGAGACCCAGGCTCACCAGGTGTCACCAGCAGGCAAGGAAGCCTTCGTGTGCTGCCTCTGGGGACTGCTGAGGAGGAGATGACTGCTGCTGGAGCAAGGGCTGAGGATGTTCTCCCAGCTCACCCCCCTCGCTCCTCCTGCATTACTCATGGAGAAGAACCTCACGGCCAGCCCATCTGGAAGCTCTTTTCCCTGCATTCTTCCACGTGTCCCTAGCTGAGAAGAGTGTCTTTCCTCAGAAGGACAGAAGTCTGCAGTGAGCTTTTCAGGAGATGCTGGCCCAGGCAGGCACTGCAGGACAGGTGCCTTCCAGGGGCCTGACCCAGCAGCAGCCACAGAATCACTTCCAAGGAACAAGAAGCGTGGGCTGTGACGTGGTAGCCCCCCAAACACTGTCTCCCAGGAGGACGAGATGCCCAGGGACAACTTCTAGGTGCTGCTCCTCAGCTGCAGCAGCTGACATGAGCTTCCCTTGCAGTTCTGAGTATAAAGACTGGGTGCAGCCCGTGCTCTGAGATGTCTCACAGACACCCCAAGCTTCCCAAGCTCTTTGAGTCACCCTCAGCAGGAACCTGGACCTGGGTCCCACTCCCTGGAGGAGCAACTAGAACTGAGCACCTCAGGGTGCTTCACTCTGGCTCCGATGATCCAGGGGCAATTGAGCATGAAGAACACGTTGAGCATGAAGAACGTTTTGCACTTGGGTTGCAAACCTGCAGCCAAAAGCCCTTCCAGGCTCCTGCAGCTGAGACCTCAAGCCTTCGACCCAGGGCAGTGAATAAAAAGGTTTGTCCAATCCTACTCCAGCCTGCCTCTGACCCCAGGGAAGTGCAGAGCTCTCTTCTCCACCTGCTTTAATTAAACCCGTGTAAATTAACGGTCCAGTCGTTGACAGCACGAGCTTAATTACTGTGAGGAGGTTCAAGGTGGCTGTGCTCATTTCAATACAACCTCCTGGGTTTCCCTCCTCTTCAACAAGCCCCGGGAGCTGCTAGAGCCTAATTCTGCTCCAGCCAAAGCAGGCAGCAGTGGTGAGACAGAACCTCTGTCCTCCAGACTTCACCTCAACCAGAGCCATCCTCTGGAGCCCCTGCTTTGGTCCCCTCCACCCCTCCAGCTGCTCTCTGGGCACAGGACATAGTCCTCAGAGGCTGACCACCGGAAGGCAAACTCTGTCTTTCCCCAGAACGTTCTTCTCCTGTGTCACATCTCCTCCTACGAATCTCAGGATTTGCTTCTTGCCAGAGAGGCCCAAGTCCAGGGGCTGCAGGAGTCAGGCCGAGGAGACAGTCCTGAGCTCTGATGCCATGGAAAGTCTGAGTCAGACCCTGCAAACCTCGCTGGACTGAAACGGCCCAACCGAGACACGGACACAGGGGGCAGAGCAGAGGAGATTCTCCACACAGGAGGAGAAAGGTGACCTTTCCTCCACACAGAAGGAGAAAGCTCACCTTCCCCATCACCTGCCCATCTTTCCACCACCACTTGGTGCAGTTTTTCTGCCCAACAGCAGAGAACACGAGCCAAGCTTCAGTGGAAACAGGAGACACCTCCACTAACTGCCCCCTGAACTCAAGGCTGGGCGGTGGCCAAGCACCCCTCTGAGCGTAGAGAGGCTGGAGGCACCTTCTGCAAGCTCTTGCTCACCTGCATGTTCTCAGTGGCATCACCAAGCAGCCCTCCGAAGGTGATGGCGTTGGTCACCGTGGCCAGGTAGATGAAGAGGATGGCTGAGAGGGCCTGGATATTTAAAGCGTCGAGGAAGTCGCTGGCGAAGAACGGAGCTTTCCTCTTGATGTCTTTGATCAGCCCACCACAGAACCTGCAAAGAGGAGCAAGAGGGGACTCGTGCAAAACGCTTCACAGCGAAAGTCATCGGAAACACTGCCAGGAAGCAAGGATTATCTGCAAGGAGTGAGGTCACCACGTTACATAATGGTCCTATCGCCGCCGAGGTGGGCCAGGGATCCCACTGAGATCATCTTGGGAAGAATGAGAGTATCTGCAACGCGTGATGCAGCTGGAAAGAGACCATCTTCAGGAACACAAGCCCTGCTCCTGCAGCAGTCCACTCACGTCTGCAGCTCAGGAGGCTTCTCTGTTGGGTTTTTTCCCAACTAATTCGGTTGAAGTAATAAAATACATTAATTCCAGCCTAAACCCCTGCCTGAATCTCCCCACGGGGCAGGCACGACGGGTGGGTGGGCCAAACAACCTCCTAGATGGAAAAATGCCTCAACCCTTTCCTCAGGAAAGGGACTAGAAGTAAGAAGGCGAGCGGGTGAAATCATCCTGGAGAACAAGAGGAATGTCAACGGCAACGGCAACGTCTGGAGAAGTCTCTGCCTTTGGCCACAGCACTCCCAGCAACACCTGCCACCTTCTCACCCCATCCAGCTCCTCCAGCTCCTCAGCCTCAACAGCCAACACCTCCCCGTGCCCGCTTCCACTTCTGAGCACCCCCGTTGAGATGCTCTGCTGAGGTTGGAGGCTCAGAACCCTCCAGGAGGTCTCGGGCCGGGCACCGAAAACCCCGGCACACCTTTTGGGGTCACAGCTCAACCTACACCAGCAGCGTGCTGGGCTGGGAAGGGGAAGGGTTGGAAGAGCTGTACACAGCAGCTGTTGTCCCCTTGCTTGGTGCAGCCCCAGAGGGTTCCTCACCTGCCCGTTCGCTGCAGCTCTTCGCAGTCCCCGTGGCCGCCGCCGCCGTGGCCGCCGTCGTGAGGAGTGTCCCCGTTCATCTGCAGGTTTTCTCCACCAGAGTACATGTTTTTCCTAGAGAAGAAGGCAAGGGTGATGGCTCCATCCACACGGGGGTTACCCAGCCTCTCCCAAGGCCATGCTCTACAAAGAAGACTAGAAGGCTGAGCTGCTGGCAGCCAGGGGGGAACGCAGAAGACCAAAGAACCCCAGAGAGTCTGGACAACCACTAGTCTATGTCATTACATGCCCACATCACCTCAGAGGGTGCAGGAACATCCTTCCTCCAGCTGCTAAGCAGGACCTCAAAGTATCTCCAGTGCTTTCTAAACGCAGCTGGTCCATACACCTGGTGGACCCAAAGCACCCGCCCTTCCCACCACCTTTCCAGCACACTGTCCTTCACCCCAGAGCTCAACCTGCTCCTCTCCTGCCCCTACCTTTTATCTGAGGAAGGGAGAGACTTGGGGGGCTCTATCCTAATGGCTGGATCCCATTCCCCAGGGGGGAGCACGATGACTTCATCCAGAAACTCATCGATGCCGGCGATCAGGTCCTGCCGGTCCTTGGCTTTGTAGGCGATGTCGTGGAACACCTGCAAGGAAGAGAGAGAGCCCACGTAGGAAAGGTTCTGCAGCCCAGAACATCACCTTTGATTCTCAAAAACCTACTTCTTCATCCTCAAAAACCTCTTAAAAAGTGTCAGGACACTTGGCACAAGGGTGTGGGCACCTCAGGCAAGTCCCTTCCTTCAGCTGGTCGGTTAGTGCTAGAGATTCTTTACTTGCAGGCCTAATTTTGGGCAAAACAGGCATTTCTGACCTTTAGGAAAATGTTAATAAAGCAAATATCCCTTTCTTTTACCCCCAAGATTTCTGATAAACAAGGAGTTTCAATGATGCCTGAAGAAGACACTTTTACAAAGCCCCCCAAAAAGCACCGATCCTCTTTTGCCACCTACTGTACCCAAAACCCAGGTGAATCTGCACCCCTGTGACACAGAAACGGTGACAACAGTTATTGAAATAACAACAGAAGGAGCACAAACTACTTTTACTGTACTGCTGATGAAGGGATGAGAGGAGAAGGAGCATTAATGCTCAATTTGAGGTGTTTTTGGACTACCTGAGGGAGGACCAGCACACACGACAGACTCAGTGAGAGCAGGTGGTGGGAGGAGGGAGGACTTTGGGCTATGCAAACTTGCTCCAAGGGGGGGGATGGCAGAAAAGAGAGGAGCTGGGAGGGGGTGAGGGGTAATTCAGGGAGTCCTAGGGAGGCAGAGCAACGTGAGGGGAAAGCAGGAGACAAACACGATGTAAATCGGCCCCAGCCACGCAGAGCCCAGGGGACACTGGGGGGAAGAGGCTGTAAATGAATGCTGAAAGCTCCGTCGTCTCCTTGAGGGGGATATTAGTGAGTAATTGCTAGATCCTCATGGATAATACATGAGTGTGAAGAGAGAGCTGGGAGAAGCCACTTGAGCTGGAGCTGCTGAGACACCCACCTCGTCCGACATCAGCGTGGCGATGGCCCGGCCGATCTCGTGGTAGGACTTGGCTTTGCCCTTGGGTCCCAGGAGGATGAAGAGAAACCTGA
This sequence comes from Brachypteracias leptosomus, assembly GCA_013401335.1. Lineage (NCBI taxonomy): Eukaryota > Metazoa > Chordata > Aves > Coraciiformes > Brachypteraciidae > Brachypteracias > Brachypteracias leptosomus. Next base: position 32,746 of record VYZX01032770.1, read on the forward strand.
GAGAGCAAACACAATGTTCCCATTTAGGAGAACTGATTAATTATACAGTGTCTGGAGAGAAATCCAACTCCTACCAGCGGAACCTCGGGGCTGAGGTGAAGGAAGGACACCCTTCCAACGCCCAGCACCTGGAAGAGGATGGCGCAGGATGGATGAAGTCACTGCTAACACCAAGACATGAAACCCCCGGAGATAGGAAATGGCCGCTCTTGATTTTCCTGCCCTTGCCTTTGTCAAGTGCTAATGGGCTATGAATCAGGACCTGCCTACGTGAGAGTGTGTTCCAAGGAGGTTCCTCCACGGAACAGGCCGTACCTGGAAAATGGATGGTCCTGCCAGCAAAACTGCCCCAGCCCTTGTGTGGGAATGCTGGGGAAAGGTGCCCGGGCTCTCCAACCTCTTAATTCACACTCCTGACAAAAAGGTTTTGGAGTACGGCCTCAAGGCTGGGTCTTCAAAGGCACCCAGAGCCTCCTGGCCTGGGATGGAGAATGAGGACTCCAAAGCAGATAGCACCGTTCAAATAACACCCAGTTCCGGGGAGATGGAAGCCTTGTCCTGGACACTCCCAGCTCCTGAACTCGGCTTCACGTGCAAGGCCAAGGTCTCAATGCTCAGATGTAAGAGCCACGACCTCCTGTGGAAACACTCTCCCTTAAAGTTGATTTCATGCTGCAGACGGGTGCCGAGCTGGCAGCACCTCCAGCTCTGGCTGGGGGAGCACAACCTCCCTGAGAACCCCCAGGAAGAGCTGCTTCGTGGTTCCAGCATGGCAACACATCTGTCTTGGTGCTCACCTCGCCAAGCAGCTTGTTCACAAAGCCCTGGTGGGCCGTGGGATCCCCGTGGAGACCCCCACGCTGCTCAGATGGTGTCAAGCCTTCAGCCTGAGCTGGACTCTAACTAGTGACCTTGAGACCCAGGCCTCTCTCCCTCTTGCACACCAACTCATCCTTGCAATTAGCAACAAAAGAAGTCACATGGCAGGAGACCAACTTCTCCATTTCACCTAATTTAGACCGGGAACGACTGGGGCAATTTTCAGCAGGCTCCATCTCAGCGTGTGTTTCCAACAGGGACTCTCAGAGCTGCTCAGAACAGCTTCAGAGCTTCCTGAATTAAGCTTTTTTCCCCCCAATTACAGCCGTGCCCTTTCAGCAGCAGTGGAAAATAAACACACTCTAACCCTTGGTGAGCTGTCTCCTCTAAAACCTTTTGCATCCCTTCCAGCTTCAACTTCCAGCCATACATTTGGATTGTGTCTCAAGAACCCTCAGTAATGAAACTCCTCCCCTACCAATCTGTGGCCATCTGAGGCTTTTCTCTCCTCTCTTCAGACACTTCCACGGCTCTCCTGTGAACCCCCTCTGATGCCTCAGTGTCTTCCTCAGGGAAACCATCCAAGAGCTGGTGGTTTTGTCAGGCAAATGTAAGACGGGAGTGGAAACTGGATGCAGTAACTTCTGGCTACGCAGGAACCTGCTCTCCTGAGAAAACCAAGTGAGGAGCATGGAGACAGGGGAGAGGACACCACCATTAACCGTTATTTTAGCTTTCTCACCCAAAATATCAGGAGGAACTAAGCCAGGTGTCTTAGAAGATATAGATATCCAAAAAAAGAACTTTCTTGTTCTAGAAAATCAAGAGTTGTATAAAAAAGAGGCATGAAGTTAGTAAGGCAGGACCCATAAATACCTATTAATTGGCATTCCTAAGACCAACACTTTCTAAAGGAGCTCTTTTCACTTGAGGTTCACGTTGAGGTGACTCAGCCATCCACGCCCAGGTCGTGTCCTCTGCTCTCCTCCCACCTCCTGGAACTTTCCCTGCCTTCCACAGGTTATTCTAAGACACCCTGAAAGACAAGAAGCTTGCTCCTCAGCCAACTCTTTTCCAACTCTAGGATTCTAATTACCCAAAGATATTAAAGAAAACGAGGTTCATCACCTCAGAACTTGCTGCTTGGCCTTCTCCTGGCTTTCCAGGGCAAGGAGACATCTCCATAACCATCTCCTGAAACCATGGCATCAGCTGGCTCTCTTCCAACCACAACCCGAAGCTCCTGCATTTACCGGGTGGTTGAAAACAAGCCCTCTGTGACACTTGCAAATTCTCTGTCCCACCTAGATCTAAAGGTAGCACCACAGCAGCACCATGTACGAGCCCAGGAGCCTGGGGTTCACGGACCTAAGCAGCTGTGATGGGTGACACCATGGCCTCTTTGCAAGGAGACACTGTTGTCCCACGTCCTGACCCTGCAACAGGAGAGCGATTCTCTCCCAGATCTGGAGCAAGCAAGAGCAGCAACTCCATCGAGTTTAAAGGGAGCCTGGAAAGGTCCTGGAGAGAGAGGGGTGAGGGGAAGCAGTCCTGCTGATGGGACACCATGGACACCAGTATTCCCAACAGAGACACAAGTGGGTGGACTCGAGGGCTGCAAGAGCAACCTCCTGATGGGCTTTTCCAGCAGGGTCTGTGGCCTGGGTGGCCGAGGCAAGGAGCAGAACCTGTGACTGCAGTAACCAAAGAAGATGTTGAAGTGGTTGGTCCATCTTCTGCTTCACACAGGTGAAGTTTTGGACCACATACCAAGACTGCAGGCTTCTCCCATGGTGTCCAACACAAAGGTGGCCCTGTCCTTCTAGAGCGAGTCCTCCTGCCAGGAAGGCTGCTCAGGGACACAGCAATGGAGAAGAACAGATGCCTCTGCAGCTGAAGGCTCCAGGGAGGAGGGGAGGGAGGAGAATCCAAGCCCTGCTCCTGCCACACGCTTCCCGAGTGACCTTTGGGCAAGTTACTTCATTTCATTGGAGGCTTGGGGACACGGGCAACTTCCCAGCACCCTGCAAGTCTGGGCAGCTTATCTCAGGCAAAAATCTTCCCCTTGCTCATCCTTCACCTTCTCCCCCCCCCACACCGACCTCACCACCAGGCAGCAGGACCTGGATGCATGACTGCACATTTCTTTTCTGGAGATCAAAAGCTCCACCTGCTGCACTGTCTGGAGAAGAAGCCAAAGCCAAGCCGTGGTGCAAGCTCAGCAGCCACGTGCTCACCAAGGTGAGGAGCTCCTAACTCTGGGGGGTGAAACTCACCACGGAACGACCCAAAATCCTTCCAGGTTTTTTCAAGCTGAGCAGTAAAAAAAAAAAAGAGAACTCATCCCAGTCCCAGATCCCAGGTTTTTATTGCTGGGGCTCTATGGAAACACCTCGCTGAGAAACATCTCCTGGGGGGTTCAGGAGGTCTTGCTGGTGTCTTTTAAGTAGAAATTTACTTTGAAGGAAAGGAAGTATTTCAAATACTTTGCAAGGAAGCGTGAAGGAGAAAAAGAGAGAGAAGATTTATGTATCCATAGGAGGAAATTCCTCCCTCTGAGGGTGGTGAGACACTGGCACAGGTTGCCCAGGGAAGCTGTGGCTGTGCCATCCCTGCAAGTGCTCAGGACAAAGCTGGATGGGGTCTGGTGGGAGGTGTCCCTGCCGTGATCTTTGGGGTCCCTTCCAACCCAACCCAGTCTATGGTTCTACGAAGAGCCATTTCTCCACGGGAGATCTTTCTACCAAGCATCCACAACTCTGCAGCTCAACAAGAAAAATCCCAAAGCCAAAGAAGGTGCGGAGGGAGACGAAGGAAAAAACCCAAAAAATCAGGAGAAATAAGCCACTCATTTAACTGGAATTCTACAGGTTGGACCCTGGCCACCTTCTGCACATGATGATCCTTTCCCTCTCGAGGTCAACGTGACGCAACTAAACCAGGGCAGGGGTCAGAGATGTCGTGAGCTCCTCAGGAGCACTCTCCACAACAGGAACACTGCCCGAGGAGCCGCCCCATCAGAGCTCTGCTGGGCCCTGCTGGGATTTCCCTGATTGAATTTCGCAGGATGCAGCCACCACAACTGGCTCTTCCTCGCTGACGAAGGCTAACGAGCCTCCCTGCTCTGATTAGAGCCCGTGGCTGGGAGGACAGCTAATGGATAATGCTATTTCCTGGAGAAAAAAACCCCAGACCTGCTGGCCTGGAAGGACGTATTGTCCTGATTAAGGCCGTTGAGTAATGAGGTCCTTCAGCAATCCTAGACCCAGCTTCCTGGCTCCCACCACCAAAACAAACAACGCCTCGGCTGACAGCTGCTGGGAAGCCCTGGGAGATGTGGTGCAAGAGGCAGAGCGAGCGGCACCACGCTTGGAAGCTGAAATACTCAAGTCAACGGAGCTCAGCGAGGCTGAGGAAGAACCTTCCATCGTCAGGGTGCTTGCCAAGTCCTGCCCCTCTTACCTGGTGGGCACGGGGACCTCTGTGAGGGCTCCCAGCATCACCGCCTGCTGCAGCCGGACGAAGGCAATGAAGGGGCTCTCCAAGAAGTCCACCTCCCCGACCAGCACGTTGGAGGCCTCGGCGTCGCGGGGCAGCTTCTTCATGAATTTGTTCTTCAGCTGCATTGGGCAAAGACAACGAAGTCTTGTTAGGCCTGCAATAAAACGCACCCAGTTTCCACCCACGTTTCCTCCTTGGCCACCATGTATCACCCCCACGGAGACAGAAACTCTACGAAGATCAGCCCCAGAAGAACAACCTTGGCACTGGCGCCTGGAGGCAAGGTGATGCTGAGAAGACCATGCCTCTGGGAGCTGCTGTTTCTGTCGAGACCTGCCGTTCTGGGGGATGAGGAGGAGACGTGGGCAGGGTGTGAGGAAGAAGCCCTGCGGCACCTCCCTGCCTGGCCAGCCTCACACCGGGCAAGGGCAGGGACGTGGCACAAGTGCAAATACAACTCCACCGTCTGCGCTCGCCGCTTTGGCTGGAGGCCAACCAACCCCGGAGGATGGATGCACCTGCACTTTGATGTCTACCTGTCTTTTCAAGTTCCAAGGGAAAGACCAAGCTCAGTGCAGGGCTTCCAGGAGCAGGTTTCCCAGCCTGTGGCTTCTCCCTTCACCTAAAATTTGCTTGAGGTTGTCCAAGGCCCTTGTTCCCGTTGCCCGTGCAGGTCACTGGGCGTGCTGGTTTTGGAGCTAAAGTGACGGCCTCAATAACTGTCTAGATGAGAGATGGACTCGTTCCTGCTTCCCACCATCACCACCCGAGCTGCTGCCCTCAGAGCACCGAGCGGGACACGGCTGAGGGGACAGAGGAACATGTGCCATCGGTAGAGACCTTCTGTCCTCCTCAGCCCTACCGAACCGGCTGGCTCCGACATCCCTCACCTCCCAAAGGTCTGAAGGAAGAGGAGTGAGAGGGGACATCCATGGAGAGCAGAGAAATCAGAGGGTTTCTGAGGAGAGGAAAAGGACCAGGCCTGGCCGGAGAAGCTCTTCTGGGTTGGTGATGGGAAACCACTGGAGCAGCAGCCGAGTTCCGAACAACAACCCCGGGTGTCCTCAGCTCCTGGATGGTTTTGTCCTCAACTTCAGCAGTGGCAGGATGCATTGGAAGGCTTTTGAAAACATCCCCCCCCCAAAGTCTGGGGAGAGCTTTGGAGATGCTCTGTGTGCCTCTGGCTGCGGGTGAATGGCGAGGGAGGATGTTCTGCCAGAAACACCAACGGGGGGGAACGGCTCAAGCGGGCTGCGAATCTCTGCCAGGCCACTCGAGGAAGGAGCAAAATGGAATAAAGGCTGATGAAAAGGCAGGAATTATTGATAGGGCAGGAAGAAAGCTGCTGGAACCATCCTGGCTCCTGCCTCGGTCAGGGTGACCACCAGAAAAAAAAATATTCCATCAGCATCCAGGAGCTTTGTCAGCACCACTCGCTGCTGGCTTAAATCATTTATCAGAGAGGTGCTGGAAAAGGTGCTGGCAGCACTTAAACCCCATTTGGAACCATTCCCAAGAAAGCTTCAGAAAGATGCGAGCCCTCAGCAAGCACCTGCAGAAAGGCCACCTGAAAACCACCATTTCTCTGAAGGTTCTCTGTTGTCAGCCTCAGAGTTAGGGGAAACCAACGTGACCCCCAGGCACACGTGGCTTTTATGGCATCCCTGCTCTCAGGCACGTCATGGAGCTGCAGCCCAGATCCTGCCTCCTTCAGAGCCTGGGAGGCAGCTCCCAACACATTCCAGCTTGGAACGGGGCTGTGGAAAGAGGGGTGAGAGGCCAGCTCCAAGGGCTGGGAAGCTGGGAAGGAGCAAGCACAGTCTCCAGGGCCAAGAGGATGCTCCTCAACCTCCTGGAAAGGTATTAAAAGGCATTTAAGGGACCAAGTCAGAGTGCTTCTCCTAAATGGTAATGGATGGAGAGCTCCCTCCTCTCTCCTGGGAGCTCGCAGCACAGCCAAGAGCAGAGCTGTCCAGCACCCAAGGGGAGAAGGAGCCTGTGACCGTGCCCTGCAAAGGGGATTATGGGCTTGTCCGAGGCACGAGAACACCCAAGGGAAGGGGGAGCTCCACGAAACGAGTCGTCAGCTGGAGCATGGGAACACAAAGCCAACCAAAACCCCAGGAGACGGCACTAAGGTGGCAACCAGAGAAGCCCTTGGGCTCAGCTCCTTGCTGTAGTGATGCTCCAGCCCTTGCAGAAGAGCCCGCAAGGAACACTGACCTTGGGAGGACCTGTTTGTCCTCACGTGCCAGAGTCTTGTTGGATCACAGCTGGGGATCACCTGCCACCTTCTACCTGCTTCACCCAACGTGAAGCTCCTGCAGCTACGTCCTGTTGGAAAAACCAGGGGAGCTGGGACTAAATATTACTGGGGTCTCATGCCATGAGGTGGGTACAGTAGCTACCCAATAATCCCCGTCCCATTCTGACAACAGCCAGGAAAAAATCAGAGTGAAAGGGCCGTGCCTGGGCTTCACCTGAGGAAGCTACAGAGAGACACCAACTCTGCTACAAACTGCTCTGTGCCTTGAGGAGAAGGGCCAAGGGAAAGGAAATCCCAGCTAACCAACCTCCCTAGGAACTTCTCCTCTCCCTCAGAAAGGTGCCAGTGATGGGGACTGGGAGACAGCCACCTTCAGTTCAGCTCCAGGGGCTCAAAGTAGGTCACCCCGGCTGGCAGCCCTGGAAACTGGGCAGGTCTAGCTTCATTTGTCTTCATTTTGGTCTGTTTTCCAACGAATACATCAGCATCTGTGGCTGTCCACACAGGGCAGTGGCTCCCACCACCCATTCCGAGCAGTGGGAGCTCCTGGGCTCCCACCCCCTGCTCCCCCAGGAAAGGCAGGAGGGTTTCTCTCAAGGGGGCCAACTCCTTTCTGCACTCCAGAGGAGGCTTTGGCACGGGCTGCCCGTTGACATGGAAACCCTGGGTTGAATCAACAGTGCACAACAAATAAGGAGGGTTTTGTGCCTCTCTCTGCCTGACCAGATTCATTCAGAGCCAGTTTCTGGCCCGCAGACAAGGCAGAGATAACACCCGGCCAGAAAACACCCCTTGTACCAACATAGAGTCATGTTCTAGAGGCCACTGCATCAGCAGGGCCCTGATAAAACAGGTTTGTCTTTAAGTTTACCTCTGGATTGTACGTCTCAAGCTCTGTGGAAGTCCCGGTGACTCAGGAATTGGGGGCTGCCAAGGACATTGCAGCAGAGCATGCCCAGAGGAGGAGGGCCAGGAGTGGGAAGAGCAGCAGGAACTCCCCCAGCTTCCTACGGCCTCAGAAAGGCTGCACTTGACTTGGGGAAGACGGAGCTTCCAGAGCTTTTCTTCCATGTCCTCGCCCGGGGTGCAGGGCTACCTACCAGGCAGGCAAGCCGGCGAGTGGCCAAGAGGCAGCAGCAGCTCAGCAAAGCTCGTGGCATTACATGGACAGAAGATGCAGAACTTGGCCAAGGTGCATCTGAGCCATCAGAAGAGCCAGACACAAGGTTGGCTTTCTTGACAGCTCAAGCAACCTTCATCAGGTCCTTCGGTTTGGGGCTATCTGAGATGGTGTCAGAGAAAACAGCGTCTTGAATAATTAAGAGAAAAACTTGGATTAGAGCAAAGCCTGAGCAAACAGCTCGACCTGGAAGAGTGGAGGGAACTGGGGAAGCCCTGGTCTTTCAGACACCACTGATGTGTCTGGCAAGAGAGAGCTGGGAGGCCAGGAGGGAGCAGGAAGCCCAGATGCTGATGGATTCATTGGAAAACGGACCAACATGGAGACAAATGAAGGCACGGGGAGCTGCCTGGATGGATCAAAGCCTTTGGTGGAGCTACGGGGTGAGCTTCCCACGCAGCTTGGAGGTGGCAAGAGGAGACCTCCTCTGGAGCTCCTCCTTTGGTCCTCCAGTTCCTCCCCCCCACTGCCAGACAGCGTCTGGGTGAAAAAGGGAATAAAAGCTTTCCTTCCCTCAAACTTTGGAGACATCACCCGAGACCCTGTTGGGGCTTTTTCTCCCACCGCGTTGCCAACTCTGTGCTATCAGAATGACCAACCAACCAACCAACGACCACCAGCCGGGACAACCAGCCCTGCCACGACCCCGGCCAGGTGGGGGACACAGGATTCCACCCCTGAGCTCCAGCTCAATGTTGCTGATGCACCTCTGGAGAGGAGTCACCCGGGGTTAAAGGTTTCCTGCAGGCTCTGCACTCGGGTAACTGGCCCTTCCTCTTGTCTCAGCTTCACAATCATTTCCTTGCCATCAACGAAAGGGGAGAAAGAAGCAACGTGAGGGTTTTAACTTCACAGCCATCCCAACCTCACAAGCAACCCCGATTTCGGTCACTGTCAGGTTTAGGATTTCTCATGCTGATGGCAGCATCACTCCACCCCACCTCCAACGTAAGCAAGTGAACCAGGCCAAGCCCACGAGCACGTTCTAACCCCGTTTTCCACCAGCAGAGCTGCCCTTGGCCAAAGCTGCTGATTTCACTGCTTATCACACGTCCAGAAACGCTCGATGTCAGAAGGGAAAGAGAGAATTAAGGCACAGATGCCCAAGGGATGGCAAAGGTCCCCTGGGATTTGTGGTGGCGCCTTGCCCTGGCACAACGGGCAGAGCTTTTCCCTCGGTCCTTCCCCAGCCTCTTCCAAGAAGGATCCTAAGTTGTGTGAAAGAGCTTAATGGTTACCAAGTAAGAAGATTAACTCTAAAAAAGTGTATTAAGGAGGCAAAGAGTATGAGAAAAACAACAAAAACCCCCGAGATCAAAGCAAATCCCAAGTCAGCACAGAACCAGCCCTTCCCTAAGGGGAGAGGGACGGAGCTCCCAGGGAGGAACGAAGGTAAATCTGGGAGTTAGCCAGGATTTCAACCAAGTCCTACCTCGTGTGACCACCCCTGGCTGCACTCCTGGTCTTGGGACCACTGCAGATAATGAGTCAGGTCCCTTCTAACCCGTCTCTGCCATCAGCAGGAAGCTGCTGAGGTGGACGGGGCAGCTAAGCAGGGGCAGCATCTGTGGACTGCCACCATCCCCACCGTGCCCCGCGCGGGGCAGGACAAAAGAGGCCCCTTGCAAACCCCAGGGAGGTCTTCCAGACCTTCAGGGCAACCCAAGCACGTCCAGCACTCTCCAGCCCACTCCAGTGCCATGTCCTCATCTCGATCCCCAGCCATTCTAACCCCTCTCCACCCAGGGCTCCACAGAAGCCCCCACCTCACCCAGGTGCACCACAGCAGAAATGCACCTATCCTAGCTCAGACCTCTTCACAGAGCTGTCTACGTCCACAGGACTTCTTCTGCAGCTTGCCAGGCCACTGTCCAAGAGGCAACCAGCCCACCAGAAACCCGAGTCGACTTCTCCACAGCTCAGGAGACCAGGCTCAACAACAGGGACCTCGAAGACTCCTTGTGTTGGGAGGGCTCAAGCTGGGCTTCTGCCCAGGTGAGGTCCCAGCAGCTTGCTGTCCCATAACTGGCCATATCTACAGCAACCCCCCTGAGAGCAGCCTGGCCCAGGTGAGCAGGCTCAAGCTCAAGAACATGCCAGCTCCAAGAGGACAGAGAAGCGGCCGAGTGGATGAGATAACACACCAGCACCTGCCACTCCTCCGCAGAGAGCCTGCCCCCTCCCAGGGTGTCCTCTTCTGACCTTCTCCAACCTTGGTTTGTTGCCTCTAACCTCAAAAGCCACCCCTGGAAACCACCGGTTGCTGCAAACGTGGAATGGGTGGAAAAATTCGGTGAGGCAACCACAGAAGGCCAAGAGATCTGCTCCTGCTTTGGCTTCACTGAGAAGGATCCCAAAGGCAGATCACACAACAGGAGGCACCAGTTTTCAACCTGGACATCAAGGGAAAGGAGCAGAGAAGCCCTAGGTGGACGGCCAGGACCTCTCCCCAAAGGACCTGCTGCTAAGCCAGTGATGGAGAACCTCGAGGTGGAGAAAGCTGGGGACCACCAGGGCTGGGGGCTGGCAGCTGGGTAAGAGCTGTCCTAAGAGGATGGGCCGTTCCTCCAGAAGGTTGCCAAGCATCACCACAACTTCCCAGACCCCACCACGGCGGGAGGTGCAGCGAGGACAATGGGGATCTCTGCTGACTGCTCAGGCACAAGGGCCCCATTGTGCAAAGTTCAGCAGCAGGACACGGGCTAATTAACTAAGCAGCTTTTTTGGACCCAGCTCCTGCTCCAGCCACACTTTTCCCTGCAAGCAGCCCGAGCGTTACCTCCTCTGAAAGACTCTGGAGCTGGAGTCCTGACCAGGTCTCACCAGAACATGCCTTTCTATCCCCAGTTCTGCACAACAAGTCCCTTATCTCTAGATAACGACCGTCCAGAGACACCCCAGAGCTGTCTGCACTCCTGAGCTCTCCCAAGCTTGCTGCCATGTTCACATGGAGCTTTTTGCTCACCTAAGACCCTAATTAGAAATTAAAAACATAAAGCACAGCAGCCTTTCCAACGGAAGGTTCTCAGCTGGCCAGCTCTGGTGTGCTACCCAAATAACCCCCCAAAGCTCCTCTCATTTGCATGCAGAATAACCACGGGTCTACAGAGAACTGAAAGACANGAAAACAGTCAGGCTTTGAGAGTAACCCACTTTGGGAGCTGAGACAAAGGTGTTTTGAGCTCTGCACAGAGACCTTATTCAGCCACGGGTTTCCTAAGGGTGGAAATAAAGTCACTTCTGCCCCTCAGGCTCTTGGAACGGATGAGGACACAAAGACAGCCCAGATGATGGGCCACAAACATCGCCCCAGTTGAAGGACCTGCTCCAATTCATGGGGGGCTTGGCACTAAGGGCTGGTTTTACTGCTCCTCTCCACGCTGGAGCTGCTCTTCCATGGTCACCTCTCAGCACCTCCCATTCCCACACGTTCCCCCGAATGCTCCTCATCTACCCCCTGGCCCTGGTGAACACACCCCCTGCAGGGACCTCGGCTCCTTGCTGCAGCCCCTCTCAGCAGGAGGAGGAGGAGGTGGAACACACCTGGAATACCTGGACACTTCCCCTCCCTTCTCCTGGGTATAGATGCCACCTACGTGGTGTCACCTCCTCCAGGCCTTGCGAGAGTTGCTGCTGAACAAGCGGAGGGTCCAGTCAGAGGACTTGGAAGCACTCTACTCACCTCGTCCACCCTCTTCTCCTGCTTGGGTTTCACGGTGCAGAGCCTCCTCCTCCCGCATCCAGCTCCTACCCACAGACCCCACCAGGCCAGGCCTGAAGCTGGAGCTCACCTGGTCTTTCTCAGGCTTGTCCGAGATGTCGTTGAGGCTGGTGGAGGTCAGGTTCCTGTGAGCCATGGCTGGGCTGCCTGCAACAACAACGTGGACACCAGTTAAAGCTGCTGCTCTGGAGCCACTCCCGAGAACACAGAGGCTCAGGCTACAGCAACACCTTTCCTTCCGCAGGGGAGGTGGACGTGGGGAGTTGAAGACCTGGACAGGCTGCTTTCCGTGGCTTCCCGTGGCACGTGGGATGTTAAGATGCTAACCCTTCACCGCCTCTGACCCACGGCAGCTCCGTGACCCTCAGGACACCGCAGACACCAAGGACTTGCCATCATTCCAAAACGCACAGCAGCAAGAGGCTGGTGCCCTGGTTCTCACTGGGATAGACACCGACGCTGCTGGGTCACCCAGGACCCAGCCACAGACTGAGGGCTGGGACCCTTGTGGTCACCCCAACCTGCAAACCCCTCATCTTAGCTCTCTGCCCTACGCTCCCCAGCACCCCAGGCTCCTGCTGAAGGTACCCCTTCCTTTTCTGCAGACTGCTTTGGTGGCCTCCCAAACCTCTAGGTCCTGTTCTGGAGGACACAGACTGAAAGCAGGGCCCCCAGCTCTCTCAGAGATGTCCTTTTCCCAGCAAACAAACGTTTGCTCAGTTCATGAGACTTCCAGGGTTGAACGTTTCTTGGGAGGTAATTACCCAGACTCCTGAGCACCAAACCTTGCCAAGGTTCTCCTCGTTCTCTGGAGGCAGAGGGATGATGATCCCTATCTCCATCACCTAGCAAGAAGTGTTCCACTTCATGCTGCCAGCCCAAACCTCCTGAGCGTGTCCTATGACTGTTCTCCCCTCAAGTCTGGTGTCTGTGCAGCTCCTCCTTGGAAGACACCTCACCAGGTAGGTCCTCAAGTTGAGACGAGTCCCACCCAGCCCTGCCTCTGACGATCTCTGGAACACAGGTGGGAAACCACAAGCTTCACCTCTCCCCAGCTTTGCTGACCTAAGGAACCTGCCATGGGAGCCCAGCCTGCACTGAGAAGTTTTCCCCAAACCCCTGATTTTATCTTGACCGCCGAGCAAAGGCACCGAGAGAAAAACCCTGCTAGGAACACAAGATGCAACATGTGCACCCTTGGCTCACAAGCCACCTGGCTTTGTGGAAGCTGTGGTCCACATCTCCAGCCCTTCTGACTCAGGTTCCTACAGGCTGGGCACCTTTGAAGGTCCACAGCCAGGAAGGACGTGCCCAGTCCTTGCCTTCTTTCTGTCTGTCTGACAGGTCAGCTCACCAGGGCAGCTCTCTGGAGCTGACTCAAGCGTTTGGAGGATCCTGATGAGCCAGGTTTAACAAAGGGTCATCAGAGAGAAGGGAGGCCTGAGCAAAGTCCAGCTCATCACTGGTTGAGGAGGCTGGTGGGGCCTGCTAGCTGTGTGACACAGGGAGCCTACTTTTGTCTTTCCTTTCACAGAACCACAGAATCGTTCTCTTGGAAGAGACCTTCAGGAGTCCACCCGCTCCCCCAGCACTGCCAGGTCCCCACTAAACCCTGTCCCTCAGCACCACATCTCCAAAGCCTGGAAACCCCTCCAAGGACGGGGACTCCACCACTGCCCGACAACCCTTTTGGGGAAGAAGCTGTTCCTACAATCCAACCTAAACTGTTGCTACAATCCAACCTAAACCTCCCCTGGCATTCAGGTGGGAATGACAATAGTCCAGCTGGTTGAGCCCTTTCAAGAGCTGAAGCATCACGAGGTGGCTCAGGAGGGACACCCCCACCAGCAGCAGGGCTCTCAGGCTGACCTACCTGTTCCATCCCAGAAGAAGAGGGAAAAAAAGGCAAACCAGAGTGAAAGAGAGCAGCAGGAGGAGACAGTGGAGGGAACGTGGACAACCCAAGCAGCGGCCATTCCACGGGCAGCCCTCCCGCAGTGGGGAGCGTGAGGAGCTGGGCTGGTTGCCCTTCCTCTTCCTCTTCTTCTTCTCCTCTCTCTCCCCAAGGCCCCCCCTCACCCCCCTGCCCCTGGACTTACTGAGCCATCCCACGCTGGGGCTGCGCTGCACCCGCAGCTCCTCGTCCAGGGTGCGGGTGGCAAGGCAGGGCACCGAGCTCTCCAGGGGGCTGCGTGCTTGGACGGGGCAAGCAGGAGGCAGCAGCAGCAGCAGGGGAGAGGAGGGAGAGAGCAGAAGTCAAAGAAAAGGAAAAACAACCCAGAAAACGAAGGGGGGGGAAAAAAAAAAAAAAAAAAGCAGCAAGAAAGAGATGCTGAAGCAACTGCACAGGCAAGGAAGGCAGAGACGGGGCTGGAACAGTCGGTGTTACTCGTGGGTTGGTGGCCACGGGTGAGAGCTCGCTCGTTGGGAGGACATCTCTGTAGCTCCACCACCTTTCAGTGCTGTGGAGCCACCTTCCAGCCCTGGTGGCTACAATTCCAGCACCTCAGAAGGGGATTTCGAGCAACCGAGCGAGGCAGTGAGAACAGAGAGTGCTGCTGAGAAGGGAAATACCAGCTCACCTCCCTGGAGGAGCTGGTTTCGAGCACCCTGACCATCCGCATCCCCAGGCACACCAGTTTTCATTGGGATTAAACCTCAGAACAGGGGTTTATACACGCTAAGAAAGGCACAGGAGATTTTAGAGCCCCTGAGACCTGCAATAAGTGAGGTGCAGGCACTTCGGTACCTCTGAGAACCGTGGCCCAGGGGAGCATTTCTGATTTCAGACCTAACAAACGCCTTGGAAGGAATCTGTCCCTATTTCATCCAGGTTTTAAGCCTAACTGCCCTGAAAAAAGAAAATAGAGGGGAAATCCCGGGCAGAATCCATGCTAACGACCTCATGCCAAAGTGCTTCCTAAACACATGGGTTTGGGAGGAATTTCAGACAATTAGGTACCCATCGCTGGTTCCTAGTGAGAGGTCCCAAACCAGTTGTGATTATCCACTAAGCTGCGAGAGATTTTGACCTCTAACCTACAGCAGGGCCTGGTTCACCTTGAGTAATTAATGAACCCACCACGGCCGTGCCCACGAAAGGAGCTTTGGGATGGACCTCAAGGTCTTTTATGGGGAAGCTGCCCAGCCCATACAAACCCTCCTGCGTGGAGGTGAGAGGCCAGCCCTGGGCAGAGGGGCCGCATGAATCTTGGGTGAAGGCTTCAGCCAGGCTGAATTAATGCAAAGGGAGATGCTGAAAGGAAATACCCACCTGGAAAGGACCTCTAGGGACACTCGGGAGCGCTCGGGGCTGGTGGCACTTTGATGACATGATGAGACAGCCGCCCTCCTGCCGGCCTCATTAAACTTTCATCTGTCTAAAGGACAAATTCTGCCTTTAGAAGCACATGAGAGGCACTCGTCCAATTCCAGGCAGCGTGGGCTGACTCCATCAAACCCATTCTGGAGCGACTTGGTCACCGAGGTGTAAATAATACATAACAGGCACGACTATTGATGGAGAACTCCCCTTTGTATGCGGGTCGCTCCCTCCTCAGCTCTCAGAGCTCTCAGGGAGCATCATGCATTATATATTCTCCTACCACATCAACAAGCACCCAGGTGGGGCAACGCAGGCAGAGCAGGATGAAGGGGGTGGCTGAAGGTCAGCAGCAGGCTGAGGAGTGCTTCAGCATCAGCCTAACCAAGCCCAGGACCTGCACGGCCCCTCTCAACCAGAAATGAAGGAACCCAAAGTCACCTCGGATCCCTTAGCTGGGAAAAATGAGCAGGGGCTGGAGAGAGAAGTGAGATGAACCCCTCTGCCAGCACCCCCCCCTGCCCAGGGTAAGCAGGCGATTATTTCACCTCTGGAAAGCCAAGAGGCAGGATTCACCACCCAAGGTATCGTTACGTTACACCCTGAGCTCCAGTTACCTTCAAACCCTTTCAGGGAGCCTCAATTTGTCTTTTACACCCCCAGGTTCTGACGGCTCCTCAAGGAAGGGGTTTGAAGGGAAGACCTTGACGTCCACCAGCTGCTGAGAGAGGAGGCAGCTGACCCCAGCACAAAGAGAGGCCCTACAGAGGTGGAAGGTGGATGGTGGCTGCCAACAGCCCCTTCTAACCCCTTCAGCAGGATTCTTGTTGTGTCCAAAGGAGACATGGATGGCACTTCAGGTTTCTTCCCCTTTCTACACCTTGGGAACTCCCTGAGATAGTCCCTAACGCTGAACTGGATTCCTTGTTCAACTCCAAGACACGAACAAAGGGTATCACTGCCCAGAGACAGAGACATTCCCACCAGCCAGGAGCTTCCTTGGCTGGCAGAGCAGCCAGGTGTGCTGGTGGAACCCCAAGCCAGCCTGGAAACACCTCTCCACGGTACCGTAACCCTCGGGGTCACAGGAAAGGGGCCTGGGGGTGCAGCTGAGGATGGAGACCACCCCCTACACCACCTCTCCTGGCCCTGGCCCTCCACAGACACTCCTACCCCTGGATTTCAGCCCCCAGGTGTCTGCTCAAGACACCCCAGGACGTTCTCTCGATTGACGTTCTCGCTCCTCTGGGTCATTTACGGAACCCCTGCAACATCAAGGCGCTGGGGCAGGACAAGAGGCATCACCAAGAGCAACAAATGTTCTCTTCACGTGCACGTACACACCCGCTGCCAAAGCAAAGGGTGCCCAAAAAGGAGGCAATGTTAATGAGCATGGTTAAGAGGTTAGGGAGGAAGGTCTGGGCGAGTGTTGGAAGCAGAACACAGAAAGCTTAGAGGCCTCACGTGGAGCAAGGGGAGAAGAATTCCTCCACTCGCTTTGATTCCCAGGTGTTTTCAAAAGGCAGCTTCCAGACCAACCTCCAGCCTGCAGCAGGAGGTGGCTGAGGGAGCTCCAAGACACCACAACAGCCCCAGAACTCTTTGGTTTTTGGTTTTCACTAACAAGACGACTGGAAACCTCAGGGTGAGGGGAGTCCAGAGTCGGTGCCACGGCCTCTAGAGCCTTCTGCATCCCCCCCAGGCACACAGGCTGGGAGACAGACACGGCACTATCTACACCACCACTGCTGGAGGGAAGGACAGAGACTTCTTCACACCACAGACCACGAAACAACCGGGGGGTGGACAAGGCGAGACGGGCACGGGCTTCACCCACACTGGACAACGACTGCGTGGCAAGAAGTGCAAGCTGCATGGTACTGCCAGGTCACTTCTGATCCCGAGGGCCATCAACACCACCTCTCAACGTGCCCGAAAGCTCTGCCCACGCATTTTGAGCTGTGGCTGGAGTTTTTGGTAAATCTCTTTCCTATCGTCGCCCCTACAGCATCTCCAGGAGCTTCCCTGTGCCATCCCCACCTCCTCTCCCAGTCTGCCCAGTGAAGACGGGCTTAGAGCCAGGTGCCACGGGCAAAGCAGCCTTGGGAGCCCACCACTGGTGGGTCAGTGTGGGTCTTGCCACGCTGGTCCCAGGGTTAGAGAAGCGTTGTCAAGGCGGTTAGTGACGGGTGGGCAGGTGGGGCGGGTGGCTGGAGGAGGGAAGGCTCTAGCCAGGTGGCCTCTGCATTACCATTATCGGGGTTGGAAAACATCCTACTTGCACTGGAGACGGTCTTCCCGATGTCGGCCAGGGAGCGCAGGTTGGACTTCTTGGTCTGGTGCCGGTGCTTCCTCAGCAGCGTGTAGGTGACCTTGTCCTTCAGCTCTGCCTTCAGAAGCCCCGTCTCGATCTGGTTGTCCACGATCATTTCTGGGGCAGCCCGAGGAGGAGAGAGGGGAGAGGAGGATTAGGCACTGAGGGAGAGCCGGGGGTTGTTCTCAGCCCGCTCCTCTGAAGGCTTTCCTCCCCTTCCCAAAACCACCACCGGAGGCACCGCCCTGGTGAAGGGAATCTCTTCTAGAGAGACTGGAACCTCTTTGAGAGACTCATGTGGAACAGAACGTCGCATCTCTGTCCAGAAAGACCCATCAGCCACCGACACGTGCCTATTGCACCAAGATCTCCTTCTGCTATGGAACCAGGTAGCTGGAAAAGACCTCTGAGCTCATGGAGTCCACCTGTTCTCCCATCCCTGCCAGGGCACCACTAACCCCTGGCCCTCAGCACCACATCTCCATGGCCTGGACACCCCTCCAGGGCTGGGGACTCCACCACTGCCCCGCCCAGCCCTTCACAACCCCTTTTGGGGAACGATTTTTCCCCCGTGTCCAACCTACACCTCCCCTGGTGCAATTTGAGGCTGTTTCCTCTTGGTTTTCATTTTCATATGTCCTCCTAATTTTTTTCCACGCGCTCCACTGAGCCTATTTCAAAGCAAGGGGAAGATGGTTCTTGGTTCAGAGAGGGAACCTGCTCTGCCCCTGTGCTCTGGTGAAGAAGCTACAACCCTTGTGCTCCCCAAAATAACAGAGTAAAACCTCCACCAGATCCAACAAGGGCCGAGCTCACCTCGCAGGCCCTCGATAAAATCTCATCTAATGAGAGGAAAGAGTCCTGGAGAGGAGGAACTAATTAAATCACTCACTCCCAGCACTGGGGGAAAATGATGGCAACTAGAAAAGGCAGAACTTGCTCCGGTTGTCACAGGAGCCACGACGGGGCTTGGCCTTGAAGCAGCAGCCAAAAGGCTGCAGGCTGCTCATTTTGCATCAAGTCTCTCCTTTCTGCTCCCTTATTCCAGAGGAGAAAGCCCCCAAAAAGTGGCTGGATTTATTAAGACTCTCCATGGTGCACTAAATCTCCCATGAAGCTGCTCCCTTGACGACTTGAGCGAACGTCCTGTCCCCCAGGGGCAAGTGGCAGCTCTTATTTGTCTGCTGGTAACTCTTATTTGTGCTAATAATAAAAGTTCTGGGAGGAGGTGGGGGGGGGGGGCAGGACACGCATCACATTTGCTAGCTGAGCCAGAAAGTCCTCCTCTCTCCACTTGCCTTCTCCAAGCTCATCCTTCTCCACCTAGTTCTTCCCTTCCCTGCTTGGGATAGGACACGAAACAACCAAGGGAGAGTTTTTCTTTCCATCCCCTCACCCGCCAAGCGACCAGGACTGAATCACTGTGGGAACCAAGCCCACAGCCTTCCCTGGGCTTCTCTACCTACCTCACCAAGCACCTGGAGCAGCAGAAATGCACCACCCGAGAGGTGCTCATTTCATGCCAGGACCCTTCTGAGCCTGCTTCCTGAGCTCAGAATCCAAAGCCCTGACTTTGGTGGGGGTTTTATTTCCTTTTGCTCCTCCACAGCTCTTCACGCAACGGCCTCTGAACAAAGTGCTGGGGTCAGAGGTGCCCCCAGTGGGTGGCTCACTGCAGGAGTTTATTTTTGGGTGTCTCCTCCCATGTCACTGGGAACAGGGCATCGCTCTCAGCAATGCCACCCAGGGTCAGCCCAGGCCAGGGCTATGTTGACTGCAAAAAACCTGCTGAATGGGTCACTCCCAGCGTGGAGCATCAGCTGGTCCCACGCCTGCTCTCCTTCACCACCTTGTCCTCAGCAGAACCTCACCTGCCTTCGGGGGACCTCATCCCAAAGATCTTAAAGGTCCCTTCCAACCACAACAACTCCACGGTTCCATGAAAAGTCTGCAGGGAAGAGCTGGGGGAGAGGATTTACTTACCCACCACCTGTGGGAGAGAAGAGGCCTCGATGTCCAGCATGATGGAGCCTTTCTCTATGCACGTCCTCAGCTCAAACAAGCTGTGCAGGGACAAGGTGGCCACGTGAGGTTTGCTCCAGCGTTCTCCACCTTGTTCCACCTTCTCCTCAAACTTGATCCACCTAAGGGAGGACAGAGCAAGGAGATGGTGTTAGAGCTGCTGGCTCCTTGTGGACACGGCCCCGAGGGCAGCTGCTCTCCCGCCGGAGTTTAATGATTGCAGACCTGAAAACACCCAGAGAGCTCCTCCCCAGGTGAAGATGAGAGCAAAGGTGAAATCCTGCCCTCTGCAAAATACCCTTTCCAGCCCCAAAGCCCAGCCAGGTGTCAGCAGCCCACCTCCATCCACCCTGGCCTTGACCCTGCCCTGGCTCCACTGCAGCTGCAACTGCAGCTAATTCCACAGCAGAGGCACTTTTTAATCCTGTCTGGAGATCCTGCTTTAATACATGTGGAAAATAAAAACGCCAGTGACTCATATAAAGGATTAAGACCAAAAATCCCACACGTACAGGTAAGGGAGCTCGTGAGGTGCTTCAAAAGAACAGTGTGAGCAGCAAGTGAAAGGAGGTTTAATCCTGAGAAATGTATTGCTGGAGGATTAATCACACCCACCCATTCCCATGGATTAGGGAAGCAACAAGGTGGGACATAGCCAGTATGAGGGGTGGAGGCACATCCCACTCTAGGCTCCTTTGAACCTAAGAGCAGAGGGCTCCTGACGTGCTCCTCAAGAAATAAAAGGGCTCTGGGGAGCTTTCTTAAGGTGGGTGGCACTTGTGGACTTAGAGAAAACAATATTCATAGAGTCACAGAGTCACTGAGGTTGGGAAAGACCTCCAAGATCATCAGGTCCAACCGTCAAGCCAACTCTACCATGGCCACTAGACCATGTCCTGAAGTGCCAAGTCTCCACGTTTTCCCAATACTCACACTATAGAGGAGAGGCTGAAAAGATTGCCTGGTAAGGAAAACCTGGATGGGGAAAAAACTGCAACAAACTGTCATTGAAACCCCCTCCTGAAGACCTGCGGGTGGACAGAGGGCAGCAGAAGCTGCTGTGAAGAGCAGGGGTGGGCGGTCAGCTGGCCCAACTCATGATAAGAGGGAAGAGCGGCAATAAAGGGAGACAAGGCTGATCAACAAGTACAAAGTTAAAGAGTAAAAGGTGAAGAAAAGTCCTTAAATAGGTTCTGCAAGCGGCCGAGGAGTCGAAATAAAGAAAGATAAGGGGGTAAAGGTGTAGGAGATTAAGGTAGCCAAACACCACGGCCACGGCAGGTGCCCTGGAGGTGGGGAAAGAGCTTAGCCCAGGCCCACTGAAGGGAAAGGAAAAGCCCCAAGTTCAGGGAGGGGGGATTGGGAAGGGGGAAGGCAGAGCCCTGGGCTGGTCTCCGGCTGCTGGGACCATCCAGGGCTTCCCAGCAAGCAGGCTGCAGGTAGGGGGTTACCTACCGAAGATCCCTGCTGTACCAAAACCCCCCAAACCCGGGTCTTCTTCTAGTTCTTGTTCGAAAGGGAGACTGAGACAAACCCTGGATTTCTCCCGTCCACCCACGGTCTGAGCCACGCCGGCTCCCGCAGCACGGCCGGAACCTCACAGGGGATCCCCGCGGAGCTGCCCCTCCCCGGGGGGAAGCACCCACCTTGCGGTCTCCTTCCACTCCATCTCCTGCCCGTCGATGGCCAGCAGCTCGTCCAGCTCGGTGAAGAGCTGCGGGGGGGCCGGGCTGTCATCTTCCTCCCCGAGGATGAAGCGGATGCGCTCGGCGGCGGGGGAGACTGCGGAGGTGAAAATACTGCGGTTAAGGGCCTGGGGGCTCCTCTCCTGCCCCTGCTGCTCCCCAAAGCCATTGGGCTGCTGCTTCTCCAGGCTGGCTCTGCCATGGGCCATGCCGGCTGCTGGGGACGGAGGGGACACGTCCAGTGGCCACCTCCTTCCTCGCCCCTTCCTCTCTCGGCTCTTCTGCGACGCTCCGGCCGGGAGTAAAGTTCAGGGGGACTCGCCTCTTCCCACACTCCCGAGCAATTTGCAGCCCTTCCTCGTGGGGAAAAAAAGGGTTCTTGAGCTCTACGGTGTGTGCCCAAGGAGCTCTGAGCAGCTCAGGGCCTCGGCCCCCTCTTTTATGTGCCATGGAACCAGTTGGAACCAAGCTCGTGTGGGTCCTGCTGGGAGAACATCCCCTGGCTGGCTCTGCCCTCCCCGCCAGCTGGGCTGGGGCTCCCATTGGTCCTCCAGGAACATCTAGCAGGGGTAGTTAACAGAGAGGTTGTCTCAGCCCGGGATGAAGAATGCCACCCAAGGCACTTAGTCAGGCACCAACGCACGGGGAAAAAACCACCCTTCCCATGGGGAACAAGCTGCTTTTGGAGGTGGAAGGAACCAGGGTCAGCACCAGCTCCTCCAACAGCAGGAGCAAAGAGCAGTCGCATTATCAGCTCCAAAAAAGATCAGCAGAACCCCCCTCCTGGCTTAGAAACGTGCCCCATCCAAACTTCAAACCCCACAACATCACTGTCCACGTCCCCAAAGCCTGAAGGCACCTCCCAAAGGCAAGGGGAGCTCAGGAGTCACCTTGCTGGAGCACTCGGGGAGTTCTGAAGGGTTTTTTTCTGATCGTCTCACCTTAAACCCATCTACGGTTCTATGTCCCATCATCCTCCTCCTCAGGCTGCACTAGAGGCTCTCAACAGACTTTCTATTCTGAACAGGACTGAAACCTCACGGCTAGAAAAGCAAGAGAAGAGATTTAGATGCTGTGGCTTCAGAAAGCAACGTGGAGCCCAGCAAGGGTTTGGTGGACCAAGAGCCTGGAAGAGCCTGCAGAGCTTCTAGAGCCTCCAAAGGACGACGACCTCTTCCCGGTCATTTGGAAGCAGTTTTGTCATTACCCTGATCCCATGACATGGTCATGCCACAACATGCTGGTCACTGAGCCGCAGCGTGAGAGGAACGAGAGGGATGGTCCCACCAAAGCTGGGCAGGTCCCACACGTCCCCCCTCCTTGGGTTTGGGCTAATTTGCTCTGAGCTGCGTTTAGCAGAGATGAGAAGGTTCAGAATCCCATTAAGGCATTTGCTGGGTCACAGGTCTCCCGTGGCTCTCTGCTCCCACATGCTCTTGATGGAGCTTTTGTAGGTTAATGGGCCGTTTCTGGGCTGGTTATGGGCAAGGAGAACATGTTTTCATCCTCATCTCCGGAGCCAGCACCACGTGCTCAGCGGGGGTGGACAGCTCAGGAGCAGGCTGGGGACCTGCAGAGCAATGAACCTGGAGAGGGGGTGATCTGCAGAGCTCCCCCTGCCCAACCTTTGAGCAACAGCCCTGCCGGCCTGGCCCAGCCGTGACCATCACCTTGGCTTCTACCCAACCCAGCCAGTTGAGGAGCTGCTGGAACCAGCACCACCGGTGACCTGATCAATGACCTCACGGCTGCTGCTGCCAGCTCTTTGTGTTTTCCTTCTTGTCTCATTCAATAAACAACCTGATGCTCAGCAGGGAAAAGGCTCATCACAGAATCATTGAGGTTGGACAAGACCTCCACGATCAAGTCCAACCTTCACCCAGCATCTCCCTGACCCCCAGACCATGTCTCCAAGCACCACATCTACTCGTCTGTTGAACCCCTCCAGGGGTGGTGACTCCAGCACCTCCCTGGGCAGCCTGTCCCAGTCCCTGACCACTCTGCCAGGAAAGAACTTCTTCCTAATGTCCAATCTAAACCTCCTCTGGTGCGACTTGGAGCCATCACCTCTTGCCCTGTGTCCCTCTCCCCTTCCTGCACCACGAGCAGGCCATGAGGCAGCTCAGAGAAGCCACCACTTGCAGAAGAGACCCAACACATCAGCAGTTTCTCCCAGGCCAGCTTGGGCCAGTGACGAGTACGACTCGTCCCCTGGGGTTCCCGGAGGCAGAATCGATCTCCACCAACAAGAAGAACCTCAGGGAGACACGTTCTAGCGTGACAACCTCAACCCCCCAGCCCAACGTTGGTCCTGCTGCGGTGGGATGGCAGAGCAAGCACCCAGGCTGAGGTCCAAGTCAAACAGCCTCTCCTCCAACCAGCCTCGGAAGGTCCCTTCCGACCCAACCCATCCTATGATCCAGCCAACATGGTTTCCCCTCCTGGTTTGGCAGCTTGCTGTCACCAGGGGCACTCCTGAATATCCTCCATCAACTGCTGCCTCCACTCAAGGCCACCTGACACAAAGTTCTCTGTACCTTGAAGGCCAATCCCCGAGGGGCCTGCTGGAAATCCTCCCTCCAAGCTGGTGGGAACACTACTGAGGAGGGCTCTTGCTCATCAAACCAGGACATGATCACACCCCTATTCAAGCCTGGGGTTGCCAGGACTCAGCCAAAGCTGGGGTCAAACCCATGCGAAGCCAGAGCCAACACCTGCACAGACACTTGGATCAAAGTCCTTCTCTTTCTAGTTCAGCTGAGGTCACTTCCAACATCCATCCATTCCCCACAACAGCTGGAATCGTGTGGGAATATTGACAGAAGGCCCTGGGCAGCTTCATCATTTCCCTCCTGACCAACCACCACCCATTTTCCTGACCGCTCCTGCTCTGCAGAACATGGATGGAGCAAAACTGCTCCTAAGGCCAGGAGACTAAGGAAGAAAAGAGGAATCTGCAGCTCACTCTGATTTTGAACCCCCTTTTGTCCCACCTGCAGCTGCAGGGCAGGCTGTGGACACCTCCCATCTCCCCCTGACCTTCTTCCACAACACAGAGGGCAGCAGGACCTGCACCAGAGCCGATGACACGTGGCTGCCCAGACCAGACTCCAGGCTAACCTGGGTTTTGTGGGGAGGTTCTTGCTCTGCATCTCCCTGGCTTTGTTAATCGAGGCGAGAGCTCGGGCAGTCAATCACCTGGGCAAAAAGTCATGGAGGGAAGGGTAAGAGCTGAGAAGGACAACGTGAGAGATGACCAGAGCACCACCTAAAGCAAGCAGGGAAGGCTTTTATGGCCCCAATGTCAGCAGCTTTCTCCAAAGACACCCCTGCAGGACCAACTCTCCAGCTCATCACCCTAAGCAAGAGCGAGGATTTCTTTTTTTTCCCCTTGTTTTGCTGCTTTTCTCACAAGTGCTTAGTCCGTGTCAGGGGGCTGGGAGGCAGGACTTGGGGGAACACCCCCCACCCCACCCAGACCCACCCATCCTGGGCCACTTGAAGCTGCTTGAGCCATCCAGCAGCAACCCCCCCACCACCACCCCTTGACCCCGACCTCTTCCAGTGAATAAATAGCACTGATTGCCCCGTGAATAATCCAGTTTCTGCTGGGCTGGGGCACTGCATGACCGTGCATGTTCTCCTCTAAGCTCCTCTGCAGCATGTGGCACATCTTAAAAGTCTTTGAGCTGCCAAAAATCTTCAGTATTAGACAAAAGCTGGCGAATAACAAGTTCTCTCAGGAGCCAGGAGAATGGCAGGTTCTACGTGACCACGTGAGGAACCTTCTCAGCTCCCTTTGGGGCTGCCCAGGTCTGAAAGTTTTGCCTACAGCTACTTGATCAAAACATCCCTCAGAGACACAGGGACAGAAGAAAAAGACCCTTCTTCCCCCAGCGTCCGAGGTGGCCCCATCTGTGGCAGACACTCAGGTGGCCAAGGAGTGCGACGGGGACATGGACCTGGCAGCTTTTTAGTTAAACCCACCATCATCTGATGCCAGCGTTTGCCAGCCTGAAGAGAAAAGGCTGCCAGAGACAGAGAGAGAGAAGGAAGACTTCTAACTGCAGCCACACAGTGATGATGGGGTGATGTTCTACCTCAGCTCTCACCAGCAGCTTTGTTCCACTCCAGAGAGGCTGTCAATAAGCACCTGCAAAAATGGCTTTTCCCCCCCCTCCCCCCTGCAGACAGCACCAATAATATCTGTGGAGCAGGCCAGGAGCAGAGGCAGCTGCATCTTCCCAGGGCAATGCATTATTGATACCCTCCCCCAGGTCCACCTGCAGCAGCCTCAATATTTCATGGATCCACCACGCCAGGTGCCACCAGTTCCGAGGGAGGGGGGTGAGCACCACAACCTGCTAACTGCCACTGACCTGCTTCCAAACGGCCAGAAAAAAAGCACATTTCTCTTTCTCCCTCCCTTTCTTCCCTTTTCTAGACTCCCCAAGTGCTGTCTGAGTGACACCCAAGGCGGTGATGCCTCCTCACATGCATTTCTACTAAACAACCACTCCAGGAGCCTGCTCCCTCCAACAACCCACCCTGGTTAGAAGCCCTGGCATGACAGAAACCACCTAACAAGCCATTTCTTCCAAACCCAGTGTTGGGCCAGTGCTGGGGCTCAGCCAGCTCACCGTGAGCGCTGGGAAACCGCTGCAGCAGCACATTTCTGAGGAGCTCTTGCTGAGCAGCTGCCAACCAGACTTTAATAAAGAAAAAGCATCATCTGGCTTCCCTCTGAGCCCTGCAAGCCTCCTGCTGGCCCAGGGATGTGGGATGGTGGCTGGCAGCACACCTCCTTGGGCTCCAGCAACACTTCTGATGGGATGTGGCCCCTGGGGATTGTCATTTGGGTGGGACCTGGTCCCTGGATAGTGTCACTTTGCTAGGACCTGGTCCCTGGATAGTGTCACTTGGGTGGGATCTGGTCCCTGGGTATTGTCACTTTGGTGGGACCTGGTCCCTGGCTATTGTCATCTCCTTGCACCAGCCACAAGCCCTCCCACCAGACTGTTCACTCCCCCCAGCACTGGTGCTTTACCCCTCTTGTGGGTAGTGGTGGGACATCTTTGAGGACACAGCTGTAACAACCCTGGGCTCTTTTGCTGCACTTCAGCTTCCGTGCCATGCCAAGAAGAAAGTTCCCTTCCCTCCCTGCGCTCTCCAACCGGCCCCGGGGCTGCAATAAGACAATTTTATGCCTATTAAGCTCTTCTCACAAGCAGGGGTTCATCACTGTCTAGCTGTCCCCTCCAATCAAGCTCCACAGCAGCTCTGGCCACCTCAGCACTTCTGGAAGTCTTCTCTGGGGAGAGAAGAGAGCCACGAGCCTGAGGAGGCTTCTCCTCTTTTCTTCTTGCCCCCTCAAAGCTGCCCAACACCTCGTCCACCTCAGGCAGGGAGGGGAAAAGCACATTATTACTCCTCACGGGAGACTGGCTGGGGTACCAGAGCACAGTACAGGCCCTGAGAGGATGCTGCAGGTTGGTGCTTCTTCATCACCACCTTCACGCAGGGTCCCACCAGCCACGAGGCTCAGGACCACAAAGCACAGCTCTGGGGAGAACTAAAGAACGAACTAGAGAAGCCCTAGCAAGGTGAACCTCATTTTCAAGGCAAATCTCATTTTCAAGGCTGGCAAATCCTTCAGCATGCACAGCTTGTCGCTGCTGAGCACAGAATTATCAAAGGCATCATCCCAAGAGCACCCAAGAGAGGTCTCCTGCCTGGGCTGAAGCAACAAACCAACATGAGGAGGTGCCTGGCACTGACAGAGCTACAACTGGCCCCCGGCAGGGCTGCTGGTGGGTGTGGAAGGCTCCCCCTTGCTCCACAGGCTGCAGAGGAGGGTTCTGACACACGCACCTCTCCCCATCACAAGCGTTCCTGGGTCAGTTTGGTAGCTCCAACCCCTTCGGAGCTCAGGAGGCCACCTCCCCCTGGCTATGAGCAGGAGCAAGGCTTGGAAAAAGCTGCGTTCTCCCTTTTCCCCATCACCTTCTGAAGAGCTCTGTTCAGTGCCCAGCTGCCCTTTTGACTCTGCAAGGTTAACAGCCACTTACTGAGAAGGCTGCAGGGCCAGCCTGAGAACCCAGACAAAGCTCCCATTGACCTGGGGGCAGCAGGACTTGGCCTGAGAGGGCACTCACAAAACCAGTTGAGTTTCATGGTTGGATGCTGGCTTTCCTCATCCCTCCCTGCTGCAAGTCCCATCAAGCAGATCCACCTCTTTGGACCCACACTTGGGGGGACTGAGTTGATTCCGTGTTTGAAATCCTGATAAAAGCCCATCCTCAGCACTGGGTGTCCCTGGACAGGCTGTGATGGTCCTGAAGGAACTGCCACCGAGCTTCTGGGGGAGACACCACTCCTCTGAGGGCATTTTCTTTTCCCCTCCGAGTCCAAACAACCGAGGAAAGGGGTATTTTGGTAGCAGAAAGACCCTGTTGAGGTGCGGACACAAAGCCCAGCTTCGTTCCTGCCTCTCAGAATTAACCAGCACTAACCGGGGGCTCGGGGTGGCTCCAGGAGCTCCCTCCCCGCCCAGAAAGAACCTCCTGCTCCAAGCTGTCCTCCACAGCCTGCTGACACTGCTGCAGCTCCTGCTCTTCCCCGTGGCAAGAAGAGCTCAAGCCTCTGCCACCTTTCAGCTTCACCACCTCCTACGGGAGCACCACAGCTCCACAGAAGGTGACGGTGCTGGGGAAAAACAGGGTCTGGGAGAAACCAATGCTGGAGACAAGCGGAGAGAAAAGAAGCTTGCAAAAAAAAATGCAGTAAGATCTCCAGAGCAGGCCAACGAAGGGCAACGTCAGGCTGCGAAGCAACTGCCTGGATTCTGTGGTTGACCTTGGTGTCTACCACGCAGCAGAGGAAAGAACTGCTCTCAGCCAACTCCAACACACAAAACCAGCAACCAGGAAATGCCAGGAAGATTCGACCAGAAACTGGAGACTAAGGACACAAGGGGTAGGAGGAAAATGACTTGTTTGAGAACATGGGCAGCAGGGGCTTGGGAAGGGGTGGGTGAGCTGGACCACCTCGGAGGAGGCAGCCGATTAAGAGGATTAAAGGTTTTGCAGCACAGCAAACCAGCCTCTCCCTGTGAAACTCCCCCACCCAGCTGGGTGGGAAGACACTTCAGCCCTTGTCAAAGGCAGCCGGGACACGGAGGTGTCCGCAGCAAGAGGGGGATGAGATGGGGATGAACTCAATGCAAGCAGCCAAGCCCCTTTGTGCTCACCCCTCACAAGACCTCCTCCAAGGTCTGGAACACTTTGTACAGCCTGCAACTGAAGAAATCCATCATCGACCCATCCAACCCCCACCAACTGGCACCCTGCTCATCAGGCACACCCCACCACAGGGCACCACCTACCACAGCTCAAACCAACTGGCTGGTTTAGCCAATTCCCACCTCTTGCTGGACCTTGGATACCTCCCTTTGGAGGTCTCCTACCACCACTCAACCCCACGGGGGTTCCAGAAAGCTCCCAAGGTTAACGTGCCTTGATCTTCCCTCCACCCCTCAGCACCACCTCGAACCTGAGCCTGTTTGGACTCCCACAGACCGGGGCTGCTGCAGGTCAAGCCAAGACTCTCCCAAGCCCAACTTAAGCAGGTTGTTGTTTTTTTTTCCCTTTTAATTTCTTTTAAGCTCCTAAACTCGACTGGAGCAATTATTGCTTTATGTAATTGCCCAACATTTAATGTTTAGGGCGACGTTTTACAACCCATTCACCAAGTGCTCCGGGCTTAATTGGGCTTTTGGCGTGCATTAAGTAGCTTGTTAATGATTAGACAGCAGGGAGGAACAAACAAGCAGGAGGTCAGCCTGGACCCAACGAGTGGCCGCTGCTAATTAGCAGGGGGAGATTTCTGCACAAGCATTGACCTTCCTGAGGGTCAAGCCCATGGCCAAGCCCACGGTCAGGAGTGAAGCAGGCGTTTCATGGTGTCTCCTCGTCCCACCTCTGAGGAGGAGGATGCAACACCCACGAGCTCTTCAGCAGAGCACGCCCGGGCCACGTATGGTGGCAAGAATGAGGTGGTGCTACCTGCTGTTGGAGGGATCCCCAGGACATTGAAGCGTTCTCAGCCCAGAGATGGGGGTGACTGGAGAGAACCAGAAGAAAAACGAGCGTGGCTCCTCGGGGCTCTATTCCACCAGCCCTTCTATCTAATGAAAAAGTGCTTTGGACATGATGTCATCACTCAGAAACCCACATTAATAACTTAATTACCAAGCTGGCCCTGCTTCGAGGAGACGTTTGGAGCAGATGACCTCCATAGGTGCCTTCCAACCTCATTTCTCCTCTTCCATTAGTCAACTCCAGCTCAACATCTGCTCTGCCAGGTTCTCAGAGCAACTCTGGGTAACGAAGCAGTGTCCAGGGCTCCAAAAGCAAGGGAGAACACCCCAAAGAGCACAAAGCAGGCAATGATGCTTGCACTGGCTTGGGATGGAGACAGCAGCCCAGAAGGGAGCAGGTTCCCAAGATGGATCTCACCAGAAGAGCACTTCCTTGAATGCAGATTGCTTTACGAGCACTGATCTCCTCAGAGGCACTAAATGCCACCTTTATGTCTTTTTAATTGGCCCCACTGCTTCTTGAATTGCTTTCTGAAAGTATAGAAGCACGTGAACACAACGTGGGGAGAAGCTCAACTGCTCAAAGATGGGAACTGAAAACTCTGTGGTTTCACTGTTCCTCCCAGAAATGAGGAACATGCTTTTTTTTTTCCTTTAAAAATAACTTGATTATTAAGGAAACCCCAGCGTGTGTCAAGCCCCTGCCAATGAGTAATTATCAGAGCTCAGCAAGGGGTGCAGTTAGAGGGCCATGAAACCAGTTAGAGGGCCGTGAAACCAGTTAGAGGGCCATGAAACCAGTTAGAGGGCCATGAAACCAGCTAGAGGGCCGTGAAACCAGCTAGAGGGCCATGAAACCAGTTAGAGGGCCATGAAACCAGTTAGAGGGCCATGAAACCAGTTAGAGGGCCGTGAAACCAGCTAGAGGGCCATGAAACCAGTTAGAGGGCCATGAAACCAGTTAGAGGGCCATGAAACCAG
>VYZX01032770.1:73756-104039 GCA_013401335.1 Brachypteracias leptosomus
CCCAGCCCATCTCCCCCCTGCCTTCCAGACCATCTTCTCCCTGCCATCCAGACCATCTCCCTGCCTTCCAAACCACCTCCCACCACCAAGAGTTGAAGCTGGGTTTAGCTGCTGCTTGAAGTCCCCGTGTGTGTCTCTTCTCTGTCACTCCCACACCTACAACAAGTCCTCCCAACTGCCAGTCAACTGCACCTCCAAGAAACCTCTCCTGACATCTCCTCTCATCTTTTGAGCTCACAGCCTCTTCCCTGAACCCACCCACAAGCCCCAACACACCCACCTCGAGCCCTAACCCAGCCCCAGGTTTGCATCCCCTGCAGGGAAAGGCAAGAGACCCTCCTGACCCCACAAGATGAGGCAACCTGCCAGGGTTAGAAGAGCCTGAGCCCCTGGAGGGTGCTCCCCAACCTCTCCCCTGTAGGGTGAGAGCAGGTGGGAGGGTTTGACCTGCCCCTGGCCACCTTCCCATGCCCTTTCCAGGCTACTCACCCCCCCAGCCCCTGTGATGGGCCCCTGGCCAGGCAGCCCAAGCAGGAATTATGTCTGTGCTCACCTCCCTGGTTGCACTTCACGGGACCTGAGAAGATCCAAACACCAGAGATCCTCTCAGGCCTATGGCAAAGTCTCCCCTGACCACCTGCCCCATGTAAAATACCAAGGGGGAATGCAGCTATTGGGCCACCACAGAATGGTTGGGGTTGGGAAGGGACCTCTGGAGATCACCTCCTCCAACCCCCCTGCTCCAGCAGCTCACCCAGGGCAGGGTGCCCAGGGTCTCATCCAGGGGGATCTGGAATCTCTCCAGAGAAGAAGACCCCCCAACCTCTCTGAGCAGCTTGGTCTGGGGCTCTGGCACCCTCCAAGGGAGAACTTTTCCCTGCCTGGCATTTCTCAAGGGCTCCTGCCCCTGGTCTGCTGCTGCTCTGCCTGTGGTGAGCTGCAGCTAAAAGCTTTTGGAAGCTCACTCCCTATGTCTTGAAGAGCCAGGAAAGAAATTGGATTGCTGAAAAATCCAAGAGCACTAATAGAAAGAGGACTCTTGGCACCCCCCTGCTCTGCTGCATCTGCTCTGCTAAGTAGGTACATTCATTTCAACCCTGGAGCTGCCTCTTGCTATTTTTAGCTGCGAGCTTAATGAACTTGCAGGGTAGACACCAAGCCTGAGCCTTCCTGAACTGATGGTTAAATATCCTCCTTGAATTAATTCGATCTCATTAGGGAGGGACTGTTCCACTGCTGGGCTGCCAACTCCCCCTTCCCCACTGGGAACCAGCTGGGACCTTCTCCTGAGCTGGGGAGACCACCAGGAGCTTACTTCATAGCACATCACTCTGTGCACCAAGGGGGAGAAGGACCCAAGGACGGCCAGGGAGATCACAAACCCACGTTCTGAAGAGCCAAGCGATTCAACAGGGGCCTCACACTCAGCTTGGAGTCAGACTGGAGCAATTCTGCCCCACTCTGATGGCTCAGCAGCCTCTGGGGACACCTGCTTAGTGCCACTTGGAGGCACTGCCCTCAACAGGCAGGTGTTAGACAACTGTTTAACCCTCCACATGCATCATCACGCTCTTATCTGGGCACCCAGGCCCACCAGGGGACCTGAAGAACCTGAAAGGACCAAAGAATGGATTCATTGTGCAAGGAGCAAGTCACCATGGAAAGGAAATCAGGAAATGAAGGATACTAATACCACCAACTTCAGGGTGCCCCGGAGCAACCAGAAGCAACAAACTGTTGGATTTGGATGAAAAAGCCTCCCCTTGAACCTGAGTTCAAGGCTGCAGAGAGGGACGGGGCCTGGGGAGCAGCCCAGCAGGACACAGAGCTTGCCCGAGGATGAAGATGACCTTTGGGATCACTGAGTCCAACCATTCCCCCATCCCTGGCCCTCAGCACCACATCTCCACGGCTTGGAAACCCCTCCAGGGCTGGGGACTCCACCACTGCCCTGCCCAGCCTGGCACAGCCCACAACAACCCTTTGGGGAAGAACTTGTCCCTCATGTCCAACCTCAACCTCCCCTGGGGCAACCTGAGGCCATTTTCTCTCGCCCTGTGCTTGGGAGAACAGACCACCGACCATAATTACACGACAACAATTAAGAGCAAGTCATCATGAGATGATTGAACGTGCCCCAAACCCGAGGGAGTCGCTGCTCCAGCTCTTGGCACTGCCCAAATCACCCAACCTGCCCTCTGGAAAGCCCATTTCCCAACTCTTGGGTGTGTTTCGGGCAGGGAAGAGGAGGGTATTTAAAGGTGGGAGAGCTGAAGGTTGTTTCCGACCTACCAGAGCTTGGCTTGACTGAACTGGACAGAGACTAAAACAAACCAACCCAGGATTGTCCTTCCCAGAGAGAGCAGCCCAGTTCTGACCCGGCACCAAACCTCTGGAGGGAAGGCTTGCAGCTCTGGACCTGCTCAGCCCCTGGCCTGCATCCACAGACGTGTTCCATCAGGTGCATCTGCTGTGGGCCAAGCAGCCTGACCTGGGGAGTCACAGCCAGAGCTGCTCCAGAGCTGAGAAATCACCTGCAGCTGAGACCTTCAGGCTTCTGGGACAGCCCGAGGAGTAGAAGGGATGGATCCAATCCCAGCTCAAAGTCGAGTTCATGAAGAGGCCGGTGGTGGTGGAGGCTCAGCCAGGCTGGGGGTGAAGCTGCCCCCACGTCACTGGTGAGCAGGGGCCACGGTGTGAGCCACCCAGCACCCAAAGCAGCCTTATGCAAAGGTCATCAGTGGCATGGCCCCAGCAGCCCTTAATCCTGGCAGCAGCAACACCCTCGCTCTGCTATTCCTGGGTCTCTTCAGGAGAAAGCTGCCCAAGAGGGTGCGGCGGGCTCAGGGTTGCCTTTTTCCCTGTTTTTTGCCCCTTTTTTCCCCTCTCTTGCGGTGCCACGGGAGCTCTGTGCACCCCACCTGCAAGCCCTGCAGGGCTGGCCTGGCTTTGACTCCATCATCACCCGTCCCTCAACGTGAGCCCCCATCCATTTCCCCCCAAGAGATGAAGACAGCAGGGTTCTAGCTGCCATTCCTTGCCACAACTGCCACCAATGAACCTCAGACTCAGCTGAGAGTGTCTGAAGAGAACTGCTCCCCTCTTGGACACGTTGCTGTGACCCAGAGGGAACCCAGCAGCTGGGTACACCCCATGCATAAGCCACCGAGACCCCCAAAAAGCCTCCATCAAAGGTCCCCCTAGAGCTGGAGGAGTCTGAATATCCACCAGCTGCCTCGGATGGGCAGCCACGGAGGAGACAGAGAATGAAATGGAGACAAAGAGCCATTTATCAAGGATGGAGAAGGTTAAAAGCAGAGCAGGAGAAGCTTCTGCAGGACAACCTGGCGTTGCTGCAGAACTAGAGGAGAAAGGCTTGTCAGCAAGCAAAGAAAGGGGTAGGGAAGAAGTAGCTCAGGTCAGCTATGAGGTTTCAGAAGGGAAAACAAGCTGGGGAGATGAGGTAACAGGTAATTCAATGTTTGGGAACCCAAGCCAGTCACCTGAACTCCTCCTATCCTTTACAGTGTGCTAAATTAACGGTGTCAGCTCGTAAAGAGATCTGGCCACCAGCACAACCCAGCAAGGCCCTGCATGAACCCGGGCAGGTATCTGAGTACCTCAGAGGGTCAACGAGACAGAAAAAAGCCACAAATGCTGGAGTATTAACACATGGGACACCCGGGATCCCGGCGGGGGATCTAGGGGATCCCACCCCAAAACCACAGAGTGCCAAGAGGTCAGGGTGGAAAAGGCCACGGGGAAATTCTCAGGTGACAGCACACACACACCCAGGAGCCAACAGGCAATTCCTACGCATCTGGCCACACCCCAGAACGACAGAGTTGTAAATAGGAAAAATCCAAGTATCTGAAGCCCTTGGAGACACAGGGAGGTCTCGTGGTGTAAAAGCAGCTCCCTGAATTCTGAGAGGGCTCGGGAGAAATCCAGAAGCTGCCCCAGAGCTCCCAAGGCTCCGGCTCAGCCCCTGTGTTTTCTTGCTATCTCTTTACACCCAGGCTCAAGTTGCTCTTGAGAACGTGGCCTGTTCCTGGCTGGCACCAGCTCAGGGCTGCAGTGTCTGCCCTGGCCTCTGCCTTGCCCAAGGCACAGCTGATGAGGGCCACGTGAGACGTGGATCTCCTTTCCTCCTGCCTGACCAGAGCAGCAGACAAGAGCCCATTGTGGAGAGGAGAAGCGACACCAGTACTCACTGAGGGGCTTGAGGATGCTGCTGCTGGTCTCGTCAGCGTTCTCCACGTCCGATTTGTCCGAGTAGTTCTCGGAGATCTTCTCCTTCTCCTTCTTTTCTTTGTGCCCAGGTCTTCTCCTGTGACGCCTCCTCCTCCTGTAGCTCTTGGGCACGTGGACCCCGATGTAGATGGTGTGGTGACCTGGGGGAGAGGAGCACAGGCAACATGAGCTGTGAGCACCACGGGGCCCTGCAGAGACATCCCACGTGCACTTCTCCATCTCTTGGGAGAACTCGGCTGGGCTTTAACACCCACCCCGTGCAAACCGAGCTCAGAGCAACACAACTCACAGCCCCTGGTGGTGGAGGCCCTTGTGTAACAAGTGTCAAAGGACCACGGGGGTGTTGTTGTAACACAGCAGCTGAGGAGGGACTAACATCCCTTAGTGTGAACTTCTCAGCACTTGGCACTTGCCAACTTGTTGATTCTCAGCACCTCTAGGAGGTCCCAGCTGCTTGCAGGACACACCAGCTCAACAGTAACACCAGAGCCACCAGTTAACTCCACTGCTAGACACACGGCTCTAATTCCTCTAATCCCATCTTGGAGACCCAAACACTGAGAATTCAGGCACAAAATACCCCATTGCCACAACAAAAGGAGTTCTCAGTGAAAGCCAACCCTGCCACAGGCTGCTGAGGAGAGTCCTCCACCTTTCTTCCACGGCCCTTTCCATCCTGAAAGCATCCCAGGGGTTTGTTAAAAGCTGCTTGGCCAGAGTGGCTTTAAAATAGTTAACTGAGCTTCCCGGGGGGTTTGCAAATAACTCAGGGATGAGTTGTGGGCAAGGATGGGGCCAGGAGCTCATGGAAAGAGCTCAAGCCCTGCACATACCACCCTGGCTCTCATCCCCACCACCCAGGCTACGGAGGGACATGGATCTCCAGCAGCAGCTCCTCTGCAATGCTTCATTCCCTTGAAATTCTGAATTTCCGACGACTAACCAACCGAGAAGGGAAAATTCAACCTGTTCCGCGGAGGCTGTCAGGGAAAGCAGAGGCTTAGCAAGCAACTCCTTTCTCTGTGACGGAGAGAATGAAGGATGGAGCATGTCCATGATACCAAGATCTAAACCAGGAGCTACAGAGGGTCAGTGGAAACCCCTCGGGGGAGCAGTGCCAGCCTAGCCAGGGTTATCGAGGCTGAGCCACGAGAGGTTCCTGGCTCCGCACACATCTGCCAACAGCTGTACCAAGAACTGCCCATCCCAGGGAGCACGAGAGACAAAGACACAGAAATCCGGGGCCGAGCCAGGTCCGACAGCCACAGAAGAGAAGGGACCTGAGCCTGGTGGCCCCAGCACCCTCAGCATGGGGCTGCCAGGATGGGGCAGAGCCGCCAAGGGGGAGGAGACAGCTGCGAGGAGCCCCTCAACACCTGAAGGGCCAGCCCGGCTCTCGCGTGCCAAGGGGAGGCAGGAAAGCTGCTGGGGCAGCTGGAACATCAGCTTTAACACAGCAGATGGCTGCAGGGGACAGGGGAGGGGGCAACCCCACCCCAGCAGGAGCTGCGGGCTGTTCCCCGGACAGGCTGGGCTGGGGCAGCAGGTCCCCAGGGATCCTCCCAGCCCAGAGGCAGGTGGGAAAGGACGGGGCTGCTCCAGGAGCTCCGTTAAAGCCCCGTCCTCCTCCCAACCGCCCTAATGCCGGGCTCCACAACGGCCACACACCATAGTAAAGCCCTGGAGCCCTAATACTTTAATATGCTGCCAACAGAACTGGACAATCTCTTTAATCTCCCCACCACGTGTGCTCAGCACAGATTTTCTGACACAAACTTGTGTGGACGCAGGCAAACATCTGCATTACTTGAGCTGCTGCAGGGAGACTTACTTAACGCTGCTGTTTTATCCCCCCCCCCAACCCCTCCCCGGCCACTTTCCTTTGCTGGGGACTTCAAGTGCTCTGGCATTTGGTGCCAACTCTGAGATAAACTTCCAGGCTCCCTTCCCAAAGCGTTGGGAAGGAAACAATTGACACGTAGCCTCAATGTGCTGGGTTTCTGAGACATTTCCTACCCCCCCGGGGGAGCGGAGCCTTTCCCATGAGAACCACTGCCTGCCAGTGATCAATTTAAGGGGACACTCACAAGCACCGTGCTGACACCCTGCTCAGCTCCTGCTAACCCAGGTCCTGCTCAGGGTAATTTTCTCCTCTCCGCCCCACAGGGGCCAGCAGCTGCACTCACAGCATTTTCTGGGGGCTCCTCCCAACACCCTCCCCCAGGAAAATGAATTTTCGGGGGCACCTCATGAAATTTTAGAGCTGTTCTGGTTGACCAGAGGCACTGAGCTCCCGGAGGTAGGAGGGACAAAGAGACCTGTGGGTCCAAGTGGCACCTTGGCCGCCTTGAACCTGCACCTGCTGGAGGCTAAAGCTGTTGAAGTCAGCTTCTGGTGCCTGAGGAGAACCTCTACAGTGCCCCGAATTCAGAGCACAACCGTTTCATCTGATGGTGAACGGAGCGAGGGGTCTCCATCACCACAGAGGTATTTTCCCCCCAGGAAAACGCTGGTTGAGACCACATCTTTTGCTTCATGAAGAGCTATTAAAGAAGAGCAGCTCATGATTCAGAGTCCAGATTTAGAGCCCGGGCCCAGGAGACTCCCCTGAGTCACTGTTGCTGGTGAAAACCCGCTCAGGTGTTGCCCAATTTCAGCTCTGACCAAGGATATCTCGTCATCTCTCGCCTCCATCCTGGCCGGGCACGGTCTTGCTGATGCCCTGGGAATGAAACTACCTGAAATCTCAAGCTGTGCACATCCCACGAGCTCAGGTGATGACACCAGAGCAGCCCCAGCCACCAGCCTCCGTGGCAAGCCCACGCTACTGCTTTTCTGAGTGCTTCCACCTAAAGACCTGATGTGTGAAGCACCCATGGGGAGCTGCAGAGCTCTGGTTTCTCATCAAGTCTCCATTTAGGTGGTTCTGGGGAGCTTCATCCTGCAACAACAGCCCTTCCACGCTTCTAAGGAACATGGTGACAGTGCGATGGCTTTTGCTGGGCAAAACCCAAACGTGGTCATCGGGAGGATCAAAGGATAAGGTCTGCCTGGGGCAGAAGAGCTAAGGCAGGATCCCCTCCACGTGACCAGGAGACCTAGGGCCTGGTCAGACTGGCACCTCAGAAGGAAACAAGACCAAAACTGATAAAGCCCTGAAAATGAGCCGGGTGTCAGCAGATCACAGCCAGCCCTTGGTTTCACTTCCAAGGCTCCTTTCCAAAGAACTGGGAGAACCACCTTAAACCCGACCAGGCTCGGACAGGCTGGTGCGGTCACAACTGCCAGGTACCCACCACCAGCCTCCTCTCCACAAGCTCTGGCCACTCACAGGAGCAGAGAAGAGCAGGGCACCTGAATGAAGGGTTCCCCAACCATTTCACTCTGGGGAGACCTGCAGGTCGAGGTGGGCCCTCCACCTCCCACCTGGATGGAGCTGAAACGCCGCCCACCCCCCGGCGTGGGGAAGCTCCGCTGACTGAGGTGGCCTCTGACACACCTCTGGAGCCTACAGCTTTCAACCCTACCACTCACAAGTTGGAAAACCCTCTCCATGGCCATGCCCGACTGGAGGAACCTGCACCTTGCCCAGCTCTGCAGTGGCAGGAGATGGGCAGGAGGTGCAGCCCGACACACGCTTCGTCAGCAGAAGACAGCACAGCATGAACCATGGCCAAGAAGAAGGTGTGGGCCTGTGGCCAAGCACCCAGTGAGACGTGCTCCTGGGACCCCAGCCAGGCTGGCGTGGCTTCCAGCTGCTGCTCCTCAGCCTCGGGGGTGGTGGCAGGGAGGGAGCTGCTCCTTTTGGGGCAGAACCCGAGGAAATCACCCACAGAAAAGAAGCTGGTGGCCCAGAAGGACGAAGAAATCACGGGGATGATCCATTTTAAAGGGGAGATACTAAAAGTAGCACTAAGCAAGCCCCAAATTAAGCCCTGCTTAGTTTCCAATCAGCTCAAGAAGTAAGAAGAAACGGCCCCGCCGGCACGTGCTGCCTGCCCTCAGCCCTACCTGGTTCTGAAGGGGCTGGAGGAGGAGCAGGGTCCACCCTGACCAACCAGGGTCATTGCCCCTAGCACTAAGAATCCAGGGTTACTCCCATCAATCCACGTGGACACAGACACCGAGACTCCAAAGAGAAGCAAACCAAAGCACAACCAACCCATCCGTGGGTTGACCAGGCTCGTCCTCCATCCTCACAGGGGTTCCAGAACATCCTGAGACTCGAGGGACTGGTTTTGCAGGCAAATAAAAGCTCAGGTAAGCAGGAGCACGTTGTGCGGTGGCTGAGGGACTGGGAGAAGCAGAAGGAGTCCTGTCTGTGTGGAAAAGGCTGGGAGAAAGCCCTGCAAGTCTGAAAACCCCTGAGCTCAGGAAGGTCCTCAGGCAGGAGGGCTTTTGAAACAGCAGCAGTGTCCAATCAACTCATTCTTCCAGGGCACGTGGCAGTCGGCCAAAGAGAAGGGTCACTGTGAACCCATTGGGTGCTGGGACCAAAGAGGAGAACCCTAAGGTGGAGAGGGGGTTCACAGCCTCATAAAAGCCACCAGGAGAACATCCTGCAGGTAGCAAAGAGACAAAATCCAGACTGCTAGAGATGAAATAGGAAGGGACCAGAGGAGAAGCAACGGGGATCTCCTCAGTTCTGCCAGCTCTGACCAAAGAACCCCACAGTCCTGGCTAAGAGCAAAGTGTCCAAGAGAGGACCCGGCACCAGCAATGAAGATGCAGTCACTTCATCGAGCAGGGAACTTGGCCAAAGATCTTTCTGTGTGTTGGCATTATGGATTTGTTTGGTCCTCTTGTGGAACATCAGGCTTCTAGAACTTCAAAAGGTCTGCTCTATCTTGATGTCAAGCGACCTCGGGGGTCTTGAGAAGGCTGCCACGTAACAACACTCGAGGTAGGCAGGAGGCAAGTCCTCCTGAGCAGCTGCCTCAAGTTGGCACTTCTCAGTTTCCAGAAGGTTCAGATGGTGCAAGAAAACGTAAATATGAAACGGGGTCTCCATTTGACTTCCTGAAGATCCTCCCAACCTCGCTTGTTCAGAGCCAGTCACCAAAAACTCTGCCGGGGAAGGGCCAGAAGAGGAAGGCCAGAGGCTGGAGACAGCTGGAAGGTCCTGCTCCACGGCAGGAGAATGGCAACCTCCAACAAGAACCACGTGCTTGGGGCGTCCTCCCTGGGCTTTACGTAAGCCCCTGCGAGACTCTTACCCACAACCCCTTAAGCTGCTTTTCTTTCTCTCTTCCTGGGAGCCGTGAGAGGTGACAGAAGCCACCCAACCTGTCCTGCTCTGAGCTGATCTAATCTGGCCACCACTGCTCCCGTTCCACGGGCACAAAAGGGAGACCTGGAAACCCCAGGGCTCTGGGGAGCAGGGCGGAGGAAGGGCCCGTGCTGGACTTGGCACCTCGGGATTTTCTGGCATCTTCCTGGAGCCCCGACCACAGCTCCTTTAACATGATGTCCTCTTCTGGAATGCCCCAAATGGAGCACCCGAAACAGCCCAGCTTGGCTGCAAATCTTGGCCTGGTTTGCCATACTTCCATCTCCTTAATGACCAGGGCTGACTAAACGGCTCCCAGGCTGTCCTTGGCACTGTCAAGCTCCTAGATGCGGGTGGGTTTCAGACCAAGAGAGCAGAATAAGACATCCAAGAACCCCATCACTGCAACCAGACCCCACCCAAAGCACCATCCCGCCTCCTTGGGCTCGCCAAGAGCCAGGCAGCTCCTGGGGAGTCCTCGCAGCTCTCAGCAGGAGAAGAGCCCTGCTGGAAGCCAACCTTGGTTCCAAGGCTGCAGTGAGAATTCCAGACAGAGAGGCCGGGGGTTGTTTTATGGAAGGCAGAGGGTGGCTGGAGCTGGGGCTGCCTGAAGGCCAAGCTGCTGCTAGTGGGACACGGAGGAGGAATGTAAACATCACGGTGTGGTCTCCTGATGCTTCCCCAGCAGCTCACCCGAGCCTCCCACCTCCCTTCTCAGCCCCTTGTCACTGCTAAGGAAGTTCTCCCAGCGCTGTGCAACCAGACTGGGCCTCCCCACCACATGAGGTGTCACCTTTGAGGTGTAAATGCTCCAGAAAAACTCAGGAAGGGCCATGAGCACAGCTAAGGACTGAGCAGAGCCTGGATTGGCTCTTCCATCTCCATCCTCAACTGTCAGAAGGGGTACTGTTGTACCTTGTTGGCCAGAGCAAGGCGGGAGAAGACAGTCAGACAAGCCTAGACTTGAATCCCAGCTGAAATGACCCAGGAGAAGACCACACCACCACGGAAGCAGCACGCACACAACTACACCACCAGCCTGGGTGCACACTGATGCTGGGCAGCACCCACACCAGCTGAAGCACAAGAGAAGAGAGGGCTCCAAAAACGACCTTTGTAGAGCCACGGTGAGGAGCTGGAGGCCCATGGCCCTGCACACTGTCCAAGTGTCTCCTCTCTCCTGGGAGGGACCAGCAGCTGGAGGGTGGCCCCAGCAGGAGTTGCTCCCATCAAAGGCTGGAAGGTGCCCTGTGAGGAGCACCCTCAGCAAAACGAGTTTCCCCACCAGGTCAGAGAGCTGGTGGTTGTTTCCAAACCCAGCAGAGATGGAAACAAGCTGGTGACCATCGGAATGGCAGGGAGACACCTCCCTTCGCTGCCACCTCCCTTCTGCTCCCAGCATGTGCCAGCTCCAGAGCAAGCACCACCTTCCCTTCCCAAGGGGCACACCAGGTGTTGACTCAGCTGCTGGCTCCCCAGCTTCTCCACCTCTCCTGCCCGTGCAGCCAACTTATCACTTGTGTAAAGTCAGTTTATCACCACCTGAGCTTGGGTGGTGGTTTTTCTCACAGAGCCCTGCAGTGGGTGGGCAGCGACACCTCCTCACACCACCCCAGCACCTCTGCACCTCCTGCTGATTCCTGGGCATGGAGGAGAGACACCTGCAGTGACCAGGACACCACCCCATGCAATGGTGGCCAACACGGACACCTGGCCAACAGTACACCCACTCATTGACTCACTACCATCAACCAACGAGTGACTGAAAAGAGACAGTATCTTAATGACAACAATTTCTGAGCAAACCACTTGGTATTTCCCTGACCTCACAGCCTCTGTCCCACACACACAGAACTCTCCCACCCTTCCACAGAGAGCCACCATCTCCTCCAAAGCCTGCAGTGAAGCTGTGGCACTGGGCCCTTCCAGTTCTGGGCACGTGTTGGGGAATTCAAGCTGGAGGGAAGCTCCTCCAAAAACTCTCATCCAGACACCTCGAAGCTGAGAAGATCCTGTTTTACTGGCTG
Organism: Brachypteracias leptosomus; assembly: GCA_013401335.1. NCBI lineage: Eukaryota > Metazoa > Chordata > Aves > Coraciiformes > Brachypteraciidae > Brachypteracias > Brachypteracias leptosomus. The sequence continues at coordinate 85,307 of VYZX01032770.1, forward strand.
TGGGGGGGGGTGGTGGTGAGGTCCCAGTCTGTGCCCACCATTCCCAGGCCATCTGAGGTCTCGGGGGTTTGTTTAGCACGAGCAAAGCCTGACTCTGTCCTACCAAGGCAGAACACAACCTGCTCTGTCCCTGCACCTAAATCAAAGGTACCAGAGGACGTGGACAAAGCACATTCTGTGCTGAGACTTGGTCTGATGCATTTTTTTAATCCTGTTTCTTTCAGAAGCAATTAAAAAACTCTGACTGATAGGAAACAGGTCTCCTGGTTATGTCTGAGAATGGAGAAGCCCTGCCTACAATCAGAGATCACAACCAGGGGTAAACGGGTCAACTAAACGGGTACATCCAGCTCTTTTCTCCTACCTGCTGGTAATAAAAGATTTTCACAGCTCTCTTTACCCTTCCAGCCTCTCTCCTCATTGATCCAACCACTGAGTCCTGATCTCAGGCTTATGGCATCACACATGGAGCAGCAAAGGGCAACGACAGGAGGAGGGGGAGTGTGGGGAGCTAAAGTGGCAAGAGGAGTGACAGAGACTCTCAGGCTCTCCAGAGAATAAACCCCGCCACGAGAACAGGCTCCAGGAAAGTTTCCACTCCAGCAGCATTTTTCCTGAATTCCTGCAAAAGGGGGATGCAGAGAGCTCTCCAGAAGACCTTCCCTTTGTGAATCCTAGATGAAGCACCTGAGACTGGTGCCCATCTCCCGAGCCTGGCAGCCAAGTGCTCCCCGGGCTTCGCGGCAGGAGAGCCGGCAACCAAGCACCCTCCACCCCGCTGCCCAGCCAGCCAACCCGGGGGAAGTCGGGGCTTCCAGAGCCAAGAAGACCTTATCTCAGAGGATAAGGTGGAGCTTTACTTTTCCCCTCTTGCAAAACTGGCTCTGAAGTCATGTGTTTATGTCACACATACCAGCGCTCCCACCAGTGGCACCGCACCGAGATCTCGTTACCTTCAAGGAAAGGAACGTGCCGTGCTCCCAATGAATGGGGAGGCTTCTCAAGCCCAGGGCAGTGCCTCTGCCTCATTTCCCCCCCCAGAAAGCCTGCACTGCTTTCCTTCCAGGCTCTCTGCTGGACCCGGGTCTCCCCAGATCACCTTTGTGGGTGCTACCAGGCACGGGCAGCAGAGCGGCTCTTCTCAACCACCCCGCGCCCAGCGGATCCTCGCGCCCTCGGCCGATACGGGCAGCAGGGGGGAGCTGGAAGGGAGCCACCCCTGGGTGTCAGCAGCTGACAGGACTAATGAAACACAGCACCACATTCCAGCACAGGACCCGACCCAGAGAGGCATGAAACCACCTCTGGAGCCAGGCCAGAGGGACAGGATTTTTCAGGTGGGGATGGTTTCTATTAACATTACACGCGCTCAGCGAGGGCACGACCGACGCTTGCCCCGAGCTGGAAATGCCTCCACATCCCACTGCCCAGCTAAGCCTGTTCCTCCCCCTTCTGAGAAAGCCAAGGCCTTCCCTCACCTCACCAAATTCGTGGGTGATGTGGTAATTGCTGTCTCCACTCAGAGACAACGGGAGGTCACCACGAAAATGTCACCACGAGGTTCTCTGCTCGTGCAACAGAGGGATGCTCAGGACAACAATAAGGTTCTACCTTCATCTGTTGGAAATCGAAGAGACTCACAAGCACGAGCAGGATGTTTTCTAGGCATGCTCTGGTGTTTCTCAGGAGGGTTTTTCTTCCCCTGGAGGCTCCCGCAGCTGGGGAACCCCACGTCCCACTGCCCTAACACTACACTGCCAGCTCTCCTCTGGTAGATCTCACAATTCCCTTTATCTCAGCAAAGGGAAAATGCCCTCTCCTCTTTGCTCAGCTTTTTTCCCACCTGCTGTCACCTTCTACAGAGGATGCAACTACTGGAAGAAGCCTTTTAGAAAAGCCAGTTAGAAGCACACCATGAAAGCAGCTGAAGTAATGGAGAGCACTTCAGAGCTGACACCTCCAGTCTCCAGAGAGATGCTCCTCTCCTTGCAAGCACTCCACTCACCCTGCAGACATCTAGCAGACAAGACTTAAAAGCATCTGCACCAAGTGTCAGCCAAAGGTCTTCAACCTGACGTCGTAGCCCCTCCACTGCATCTTGAACTGAAAGAAGCTGGATTTAGAATGGATTAAGGGAGACATTTTTGATGCTGAGGGTGGTGAGAGGTGGTGGAGGCCCCACCCCAGGTGAGGTTGGATGGAGCTGTGAGCAACCTCCTCTAGTGGGAGGTGTCCCTGCTCCCTGCAGGGCTTTGGACTAGATGGTCTCCAAAAGGTCCCTCCCAACCCAAGCCCTTCCGAGAGCCCACACTTGACCCTGTACGTGCAGACTAGGACTGTTCATGGGGTCCACGTGTGCATTAGACACACACAGTTAGATCTGTCTCTGCAGAGGGCACGTGTCCCTGTAGAGAGTCAGATGGAGCTGAGGACACACACAGAATCAGTTAGGTCGGAAATCTCCCCTTCTAAGGCCAGCAAGATCTCTCCGAGGTGCCAAAGCCTTTAGTAATTGATGATAACCACCCCAAACTCGCCAGGTACCCCATGAATTCAAGGCTGTGCCACTGCAGAAGATCAGAGAGGCTGAGGAGCAGCTCCCTGACCACATCATACCCGTGCCCATACACCCACCAGGACCCTGCCAGCTGCTGGAGCATCACCCACCCGAGGTGCCAGCTCCCTTGGTGCCTGAGCTGGGTGGCCTGCAGAAGCCTGGGGAGATCCAAGGCGCTGCCTCCAGCACCAGCAAGGGAATTAGCTGGTTACAGAGCCCCAGAGGAGCAGCTACAGCTCCCAGAGCCCTGTCGTGGGCAATTAGAAGCGCTCGTTTCACCTCCTCTTCTCCTCAGCAGCTACCAAGATTCCTTAGAGCATTAACCACAGCCCTTCCCACAGCTCCTGCGTTGTTTGCTCTTCCCAAACAACTTGGGTGATATTCCTGGAGCCTCACACACCTTGGGGCAACACGGGAGGCAGGAAGAGAGAAGAAATATTCCCTCCACTTTCCCTCTCTTCTCAAATGCTTCTGCTGGGCCAAAGCAGAAATTATTCCAGGAGCAAAAGGCTCAGAGAAACCCCCCGTCACTCCGAGCCTGCAGACAGCCAATGGCCTAATTAAAGGCCACAGGATGATTTACAGCCAGTGAGCACAGAGCACTTTGTACCAGGGAGGCAGAAAACACGGGGGTTTTCATGGGAATAACTGGTTTGGTGGCTGGAAGGGTTCCAGTTCCTCTTTTGGGAGGTTATTTTCTTCCCTAGCACTCGATCCCTCTCCGGTGACAATGACACAGCTGTAACTCTACACCTGGCCAAGCATTTCCAACTGAGAAAGCCACAGGCATTTGCCTGAAAATAAAGGAACTGGAGTGAAATTGTGTACCTAAGTCGGATCACTGGCCTCTCCCTTCCCTTCTAGGTAGGGCATGTTCCTATCACCCTTCCCTCCTCCTCCCCCACTCATTTATCAAGCACGCCGCCAACAGATCCTCAGAAAACAAGAGAATTTGCTGCAAATAATTCATTCCTATCAGCTACATCATTTTCCACCGACAACCTGAAACTGAACTCCTTGAAATTCCTTTCACTTTTGGGATTTCACAACGTTCTGAGCTGGGAGAGAAAACAAAAACACTTTCTAAGGAGCCTGCTCTCTTCCTACCAAGTGAGGAAACCGTTTGCTCCGTTGAAAAGTTCCTCTTTATGGGAAGAACCTTCTCCTTGTGCCTCGTAAAATAAAAGGATAACTTGGACACACGTCCACTTGTCCCCCCCAGACGCTCAGCATAAATTTTTTTCCAGTTCCCTTCTCCACCTGTGCCACCTCCCACCCTACCCCAGCACTTCCAAGTGCTGTGGTGATACCCAAGGGAGGGGAAGGGAACAAAGAGCCCCGTATTTCCCAGCCACGCCAGCAAGCAGGGCTCTGGGGAGGTGGCAACGTGTGCACGGAGCACTGTTCACCCCCGAAATGAGAAAGAGGATTCCTTGAAAAACCCACTTCCAGCCCCGTCGAGCTTATCGGGGTTTCGGTCAATTTGGGGATTAATTCTTCAGCCAAACAAAGGTGCCTTTTTTCCTCTGCTGCCCGCCTGTGCCGAGCTCACACACACACACACACACACACAGAGAGACCACGGAGGGACCCTTCCTCCCCAGCAGCCCAGCTCTCTTACCTTCCACCTCCTCTTCATCACACACATGCTTAAGGAAGGAAGCCCCTCTATCCAGGACCGCCTCGTCCTCCATCCTGTAGTAATAGAAAAGAAAAAAGGAATGCTCAGACTTCTCCTGGAGGGAGCTGCTGGAACCAGCCCAGGTCCTGGGCAGGTTAACTTGCAAGCTGTTGTTCATGTTCCCGTGGGTGCTCCCGTCCTCCTTCCAGTGCCTGCTGGTCCTTCATAGAGCTCCTCAAAAGTGGGGTTTGCTTGAGGCTGCCCCCAGGTCGCTCCAGGTCTACCCTTGAGAGGACATCAGTGGTCAAGCCCCGCCACAAGCCTTTGGGGTTGTTTTCCTCTTTCTGGTTTGTTTGGGGTTTTCTTCCCCCTTCCTCTTTTCCCCCTGTTTTTTTTTTTTTAAAAAGGACATAAAGATACACGGGCAAGTTTGGGGATGTTCATGCAACAGCCAAGAGTCTGCAGAGTCCCAGGCTCCCTTTCAAGCTCTTGTACAAGGTGGTGGCTGCAGGGTCCTGCCCACTGCCCAGACACACTCAGTGTTGGAACACCCAGGGGGAGAGCAGCCTCTTAATACCAGCAAAGCAACTTGTCTGTGGGGAGGCGAGCCCCGTGTCACATGCTGGCCTCACAGAGATCTGCTGGGTGAGGATTATCCAGAGACAGAGCTGCAAGTCAGACCAGCCCCGAGCTCCTCGATGTGTGTCACCCGTTCATTCATTCATCCCTTTGGGCATGGCCCCGAGAGGCTCTTTTCCTTCCCCTCCCCTTTGCCCTCCACCTCTCAGCTGCTTCTCTGGAGAGAGGAGACTCCTAATTTCTTGCCTCTGCCAAAACAAGTCCTCCTGGGGCACTGGCCAGACCTTGTGCTGCTGGATTCCACCCCCAAAATCAGACCTCACGTTTCCCAGGGGTTCACCTGCAAGCCCCTTTTTTTCTTTTAAATAATCCTAGCTGCATTAAATCATCTCAGAGGCTGAGCACCCGCTTGGTGCTTGCTGCTGGATGGTCACTGTGGGACCAAGCTGGTAACTTGTTTTCCTACCAACAGCAAGAAACGTGGGCGTGATCAACCCCCTTCTCCTTAAATTCCCTAGAGGGAATAGGTACAAAAAGAGACAACGCCTTCAAAATTCTTTACATCATATTGTGCCACTTGTGACCCCCCAAGATCCAAGTGCAGGAGCAGCAAACACTTCATAGAGTTTTTTAAGGGCACACTCAAATTCAGGAGAGGAGAAGCACTGGACAGAGGGACACCAAGAGATGAGAATGTCTTTGGATATCCACCTTGCGTGGCGATGCCAACCTGAACTAAAGAAACCACCAAAACCCCCCGAGCAGCACAGAAAGCAGGAGCCACTCTTGGCCAGGTCCTCCTCCACCTCAAGCACCTCCACGAACCCTCTGTCGGCCTCATCCTTGGCTTAGTCCACAGCTCAGCTCCCACAAATATGTCTCAAATATAAAAGAGAACCAAGCAGAAAGGGTGAGACTGGAAACCCCCAGGTGAGCACGAGGGGCCGTGTTCCAGGGATGCTCCTGCCTGCTTGCAGCGGCCGGCACACCCCAAGCTCCTTCATTTCATCCTTTTTCCCCCCAAAGCAGCAGAGCAGCTGCTGGAAAACCTGCTCCCAACACCCTGCAGGGCTGATGCCTCCCCTGAAACAGGCACCGAGAGGATCTGAAGGAGCTGGGGGGGTTTAGAGGGCCAGGAATAGAGCCTGGGTCCCTTGGCACCGTGCCCCGGCTCTAATCCCCAGGAGTTTAGTGATTAGACTCCCAAGCGCCACCTCCCTTGACTTGGGCTTTTCTGCCCTTCTCAGATTACTGCAGGATTTCTTCGGGCTAGACCCGAGCAAGAAAACATCCTTTAGGAATTTGCACGGGGGAAATAATTCAGCCCCCCTGGAAGTTTGCAAAGAACGTGGAATGGGAGCTGCAGAAATCAAAAAAAAATATACAAAAATCCCGTGAAACAACAAGAAAATCATCACTGCAGGGGAAAGCTGCCAGAGTCCTCCCAGTGAAGCAAGCAAGAAAAGGTATTTTCAGCATCCCACTGGAGAGGAGAAAGGCTGGAAACGTTTTAAGGTCTCTGGACAGAAACATGCCTCGGTTTAAGGCCCCTCGTAGGAAGGCAAAACCCACGAGAGACTCACGTTTTACCTACATCCACATCCTCATCCTGCAAAGTTTTGGGAGCAGACTGAAGAAATGAATTAAACCCCTGTTTTCAGGGGGTGGGTGTGAGCAAGCCGTGCACCCTGACAGGAAAAAACCCAAGGGAAAAAACAGGAGCTGCTGGAGCAATTGGCCTCGCTGGGTAGATAATTAGATGGGTACCAAACGTTTTGAGCAAGGACAGGATGTGTCAACAGGATTTTAACGAGAGCCACACTCAGCAGGCTCGTTGAACACTAGCAGGGATCCTGGACCTCAAATGCCGAGGAGATTCAGTCTCAGATGGGGAAGAGCAAGGAGCAGAGGGCAGAAAAGCTGCTGACAAGCCTGGGTGCGGGCTGGGAGGGGGGAGTGCTGCCACCGCACGGCCCCGGCTCTCATCACACCACGTTTTATAGCTGGGGAAGAGGGAAAGGAGAGCTGGGAGTAAATAAACACTGGGGTGGTGGCACGGTGCGTGGAGATGGGGCTGGCTGCAGGGAATAAGGGCAGAACGTCGCTGGGGAGTGAGGAGCCAGAGTTATTACTTGCTGAGGAGCTTGTACGAGTCCGCCCGTTCCAAACGCCGTTTGCAACCAGGAAAACACTCCAGCAAACTGGCCCGAACCAAGGAGAAGGGTCTGCTGCAGATCAACCACCCTCCTCGGCTTCTCAGAGCCTGGCACCTGCCAGGGTTTTTCCTCAGAAAGCTGCTCTCCATGAAGTGGAGAGGATGAGGATGCGGAGACAAAACCAAGCAAGCTGGCTGAGATGTTCGGCAGGTCTCACAACCCCACCTGGATCTACACCAGCACCATCCCCCCCTCACCATTTACCTCCCAAACATGGAACAGGGAGACCCTGCAGCCCACAACTCCTTTTTCCTCTTAGAGGCTGAAAAATAGCTCCCAGCTGAGGAGATGCTACAGCTCCCAGCAGAACAGATGACTGAGACATGTCCTCCACCACCATCACTACTTGTGGCAAGCAACATCATTCAACAAGAGATGGAACACGACCATCAGCTAGAGCTGGAGCCACCACCCAAGGCTTCCCTGTGGGTGACAACCCCAGTTAGATGCCAAGTGTGTGTCTACGTGTGCATGGATCCCAAAGGTAAGGAGTCAGTCAGCTGTGGAGAGACAGAGATGAGATGATTCCTTTCCTCTACGACCTGCGAAGCCTCCAAACACTTCCAAGTAAACAGGAAACTGGGAAGGGGCCTTGGTCCCAGCTGATGCTCTCCCAGCCCATGTGCAGCTGGTTGAATAAACAGACCTCATCGGAGCCATTCCTTTTTAGGGGCTCGACGGGTTTGTTTTTTCTCCCGTACTTGCATATGGGCTCCATCACCCAGGGAAAAGAGCTCCTGCCTCCGCTCCGCGTGCTCTGCTTGATGCACTTTCAGGACACGCTGCCAAATGGATCTTGGATGCGTTTTCCCCTGGCAGCTCAAGAAGAGCACTTACTCACATGCCTCCTCAGCAAAAGGTTGTGCTCACGGCGAGCAGAGGAGGACAGGAGCCCCAGCTTGCTGGGGAAAGAACTCGCACTGTAATGCTCCTAAATCCAAAGATAAACCCAGCTCCTCCTAAAGTTAACTCCTGCTAATCACTGGGGAGCCAACGCTCGAGATGAGGGCTTGGCACAAGGCAGTGGAGAAGAGCAGAAGCAGAAAGACTCAGCTCAGCTCTTCCCCCCTCCTGCAGACTCCTCGTCTGGATGGAGAACCTCCTCTCTCCGGAGCAACTCCCACCATCTCTGTAGGGAACACGAGATGACCACAAACCTACTGGGCTCAGCTCAGGTGAAGACCACGAGAGCACCTTCCTGAAGCCACGGTAAGAACTATCTGAACTTCTTCTGATGAGTGACATCAGGCGGATTTCCACGTCAACCTCGGACAACTCTGGGAGAACTCTTCAACTGGAAACAGCTACCAGGAGAAATCATCAGGAGTGCAAGAAATGGAAGCTTTTTTTTCTGCACAAACCAGAAAGGAACAGGGTGAGAATGAGGGAAACAGGAGGCGGGACGCTGGCACTGGACCCTAGGGGAGCTGTAGCAGTTGAGGCCATTGTTTTATGATGTTTAGATTGCCCACCATAAAATGACACAACTCTCCTCAAACCGATAACGTCGGCTTGTTTTCATTTCCACCTCTCCAAGGAAGCCATGGAGATGGAGCTGCAGATAGACCAGCAGGGAGAGGTCCATGCTTCACCAAGCTCAGCATGAGCAGCACAGCATCTCCACGAGAGCCTCTCTGGAGCAGGACGAGGTGCAGAGCCCAGCACTCAGCTCCCAACACCTTCCACAACCTGCTCTATGTCATGTAGGCAGAGGCAGGAGAGGACACGGGGACACTCTGGAGGGAACTTGAGACTCCTCTTACGTAGGAGCTGAGCCAGTCGACAGGAAGAAGTGACTTTGGGCTGCAAACATTATGGGTATTAATTGAGGCTGACACAAAGCAGACATCTTTGGAGCTTCCTTTTCTGCAAGGCACGAAATATAAATCACCAACCATGTTCTCCAGAGGCAGAATGGTGTCAGGGTCACACCTGCACTCAGCACTGCACTATTCCTAAAAATTATTATTTCAAGGCAGCCTGTGGGATCTGGGTTTTTTTTTTTTACCATGACAATGTCAAGCCCTGAAGTATTTTTGTTCGTTTTATGCCTTTTAGGCAACTTCTTCCTGGACTCCGCTTCACACATCCGACTGGCGATCCCTAGGATTGATTCCTTTTCCAGGAAAAAAGAACAGAGTTCAATTTTGGCATGGAAAAGTTCCTAAAATATCCCCCAACCTGCTCCAAGACATGTGCTTGGAACAAAAAAAAAAGAAAAAAAGGGTTAGCAAGGAGTAGTTAAAAAATGGGGAAGCAGCAGGAGGAGCAAGTGTATTTAAGGAGGGCTTTGAGACATGGTCCAGAGAGCAGGGAGATGTTGGACTTGATGATCCTGGAGGTCTTCTCCAACCTCAATGATTCTGTGACTAAACAAGAAGGGTAAAAGATGACTTCAAGCCATCCAGCCCCACTTAAAGAAAATCAAGAAGCCTACAACAGGTTTCTGTTTTAGCACCTGACTTGCAGCTCAACAAGGCTGAGATGCAGCTGCTCCAGAGGGCTGATTCACAAGAGCATTTCATGTGAACCCTTGTCTCTTTGAAAGCAACCCTGGTCTAGGAAGGAGCTGCTTGTTGGCCCAAGAGCTCTTCTGGAGGAGCCTGTGCCCAGGTGTGTTGGGTCATGAGACCAAGGACCACAAATGAAGCACTGCCTGCAAATACGAGCACGGATTTGCCATCAGCACCCAACCTTCAAGTGGGTACCTGACTTTAGAAGCCCATCATCATAGGCAGGGGGGTCTCCACACACCTACACAGACAGACAGGGCTCTATAAACCCAGGCAAGGTGGGACATCTCCCCAGCCATCTGCTGAACATTGCCCACGGAGTCTGGACAAGCAAGATACGGGCAGCATGGACCTGCTGCAACGCTCCCTCCCTCCAGATAAGGATGTCAAAGCAGGTTCCTCAGCCTTGCCTTTGGAAAAGAAAAGGGTTATCTGAGAAGGGAGTTCCTGGGTTTAAGTCCACCTCCCACTCAGCAAAAGCTGGGCCAGTGTGTACAGTGTGGGGTGGGGCAGCACGCCCAGTGCCACCACGAACCCAGATCTGGCTTTCTCCTCTCCTCTGGAGCGATAACCCCCAGCACACAGGGTGCCCCTGTGAACACCACAACGTGTGAGACCAGCTCGTGTCCTAATTGCACCTCTGGAATCGAGAGTTTGGAGCTTCTCCCCTCCTTCAGGCCTCATGCTTTCCAACGCACAACTCCTTGGGCTGCACCTTTTCCTCCCCATCACCTTCCCAAACATCTCCGAGCTGCTGAAGTCATTCGGAAAGCACCACAAAACTCTGGGCTACCAACACCTGATCCAGCCCAAGGCGACACTGGCAGAGCCCAAAGCCTGGTGGTATAAACCATCCGGGACCTATCTGGAGCAGCCAAGGGAGCTAATGCACTTCCAGCACTTCCCCAAGTGCAGTCACAGTGCTTCTGATCCAATTCTTGGTGTTCTCAAGCGAGGAGAGGTTCCACCACACGCTGGTTTCAAAACCATCGTCCAACATAGAAGATGCTTCTAACGTGGATGGTTTCAGTCATCTCCTTCAACAGCCAAGCTCGAGCAGAGTCCACGTGGCACCACTGAGGAGCACAGGACCACGGTGCACGAGGAGGAGCTTCCTGAAGCGAGCTTGTCACCAAAACCCTCCTGCATCAGCAGGTGGGTTGCCCAACTGCCAGCACTTGCTTGCTCCAAGCTAAGCTCATCCTCACTGGAGGGACAACTGCCTGCCCACAAACACTTCATAGTTCCTGCTCCCCAGGGAAGATGAGACAAAATCTCTTCTTGAAGAAGGTCACTGGCACCGGGTCCCAGGGCATGCACGAAATGCTAATTAATAATAGTCAGTCAAAACTAACACAGAGCTGATAGCCAGGAATGCAAACAGCCAATTCTCACCTAAACGCCCTTTTTGCCTCCACCAGCTGCCCGGGGAGGGGAAAAAACCCCCACCCAAACCCCACCCACCTATGTTTGATGCCCTCCGTTTGATCCCTGGCTATTGCTGGCCACGCTTTGGCCCATGGCTTGTTTCCTGCTCCTCAAAACTTCACGTGATGACGTGAAAGGGGCAGGTTCCTAGGTGCTTTTGCCAATATTATCAAAAAAACAGCCGTCACGGGGCACCGATGGCCACGGAGATGAAGGACGGCATGGAGGAACCTCCCTGCCACGTCCACCAGCCTCACCAAAGAGCTCGCCCACACATAAAGGGAGATGCTGCACCCTCCTCCACCCAATTGCCCGTGGTGGGCATGGGCTGGGGCAGAGCAGTAGCTTGGGCAGCCCTCGCCCTTCCGTGCGCTCCACCCACAGAGCAACGACCACAGTGACCCACTTTCCACCTTGGCCTTGGCGGGTGGTGCCAGCCCAGTGCAGACCAAGCCCGTGACCTTTACACCTGGCCCTGCAGACTATCAATGAGCCCTTCATCTGAGCTTGGCAGGGGCACCTGATCGCGGTTCTGCGGCATTAGCCAGCGGAGCGGGCGACCCGGGCTCCTCCACCACCAGGACACCAGGGGAGGAACATGACACAGCATCCAAACTGGAGCAGTATGAGCAGAGAAGGTGTGATCCTGCATAAAGCCAGGGCATTTGGAAATGTTCAACCCACCTGACCAGCAAAAGGGGGTTGCTGCTGGGCTGGTGTTGTGGTTCGTGCTCTTCCTTGGGTTGGAGGTGCCCCGAGGCTGGATCGGCTGTAGCCTCCAACCATAGCCAAGGGCGCAGAGCTCGACTGCTGAGCAGGCACCTCCCAAGTTTTCACAAGACTGTCCTCTAGATGACATGCATTTAAGGGCAGCCCAAAATAGACTTCCTCCTCTCAGCCTAAAACGAGGCTGAGAACAGAACGACGACCCAAGAGCTGAGAAGTAGTTCCTTGCCAGTTCACGGCTGCTCTTACCAGCTCCTTTCTAGTGACCCGCCACCACGGAAGACCAACTTGGGGGACAACACAGTGATGCTGACGAGCAGCATCATTGCAGGAGGTGCTGGGTCCTCCAAAGTAACCTAAAAACCTAATGAGCCTGTGCAGAAGACCAAGCAGATCCCTGGAAGAGAAGGAAAACCGGGACTTTAGCACAGGCATTTCCTTCAGACATTCCTCTTGAGGCTGGCAGGGCCAAGGAAATGCTTTACTGACCTACTGATTTCAAGAAAAAAATACTCAATAGACAACGAAAGGCGGTTCTGCAGTTTGGTGTATCAGGGGCGGCCGCAAAGCCAACCAGCACATCTGGGGATGGAGAGGACAACGCGAGGCCACCATCCGCTGAGCGGAACCTGCCCAGCATGGTCATCACCCGACCCGCCTGTGGCTGTTCCCATTCATCCCCAGCTCCACGGAACTCCTGCTGGCTCCCATCCTTCACCCAAGCTGGTGCCTGCAGATGTCACCCCTCATCTCCTGATTAGAACTCTCCATTCCAGCAGAGCAGACACCGGAGGCCAACTCCTCCTTTCCAACAGAGCTTGGCCACGAAGCTGCCTTTTGTCCTCTGGGTGCTAAGGGCCCCTTCAGCAAACAGAAGAGATAGAAGGAAACACACGCATCTCACCCATCTCTGCCAGCACCTTCTTAAACACGGGGTATAACCACCAATCACCCAGCCCAGCTCGTAAATCCTGAGGTCATCACACCTTTCCTGGAGACCTCTGCTAACAAAGAGCAGCTTTATGCCCGGTGCTGTTTAAAGGTAAAAGGAAAAGAGTTCACAGGAATATTCAATCCCAGTTATCAGCACCCATTATCTCGCATTTTTTTATTGCTAAGTGGAATGACTGGTCTGGGAACAGGGCCAGCCAAGTTGGGCTGATACCAAAGTTCAAGACGTCACAGACTTCACGGAGGATTTCAAGTTAAGGGTCAGATCCAGAAGCATAGTGACCTCTTTGGGAGGAGCCAGGAGCTACCTTGGCTGAGTCAAGCTCAGCTCTCTGCAACCCAGGAATACTTGGGGCAGAGGTGCCTCGTCCATCAGTCAGAATCGAAAAGCTTCGAGAAAAAAAAAAAAAGGGCCTCATTTGTAGAGAAGCAATTCTGGAAAGTTGTAGGGTTCCCTGAAATCTCCACGTGCTCCCACATTTCTCCACCTCTCCAGGCTCAGAGGACATGCAGGTTGCTTGCCCGGAGATGTATTTTGAGCACCAAGAGCTCAAGTTGGTTTTGCAATGCTTTTTAACAAATTAACTTGTACACCTAATGCTCGGCGAGCTGCGCTGGCTCTGGGCTCTTCTAGCTGGAGCTTTAATTTGAGTAATCATTTTAAAAGCTGGAGACACCACCTCCCTTTATTCAGTGTCTGCAGAGGATCCTGACACCGCTGAGACCCACTCGGGGTTTCTATGGAGCTGTTCTGCAGCGTATTCCCTTTCAGCAAAGATTGTACATTGCATTTCCTGGCAGAGGGGAGAGCTGGGGGATCCGAACTGAACTTAGGAAACACGGAGGGTTCTCTCGTGCAGCAGTTCTGCTGGTTCACTGCTTTATCCAGAGTGTCCGGCCCGGGCTGAATGAGAACATGATGGCCACAGTTCCGTGCCCACTCCCACTGCAAACAGGACCAAGCTGGAGGTGAATGGAGGAGCTGGAGCATCGTGGTTGCAGCTGAGTGCCCACAATAGCCTAGGAAGGGTGCCTGGGCTTGCCCACATTGTCGGTGGAGCTCTGGCCCAGGCCTAGGCTCAAGCCCAGGCTTGCTCACATTCCTTCCACGCTAGCAGCCTCTCAGGCTCAGCTTGAGAGCGCTGCTAGGGTGGGAAAGTCAAGGCCAGCAGACCCGCTGGACACAGCAAGGTCCCACCTACAGGCCAGCACTCAGGCCAGTCTTGGGCAGCACAGAGCAGGGATGCTCCTGGGAGCACCTTCACCCTAAGGAGGCATCAAAACCCACTTCCCTGGGCACGGTCAGGTCTAAAATATTCCATGTGCTGGAGGCCACGGAAGGCTCAACACTCGTACGTCGTGGGAGACAGGGTGACTTTCAATAGATAAAGGGGTCACTCAAGAGGTAGAACACCTCAAGTACTATTTAATCCCGAGTGAGAAGCTTTTACACAGCTATGGGAACCCCTCTGCATAGATCACATTCCTGGAGAAGTGCTTCTTGCTCTTGAGTGAGAAGACATTTTGGTGGTGCAGGTGTCACTGGAGACACAAAGTCGCTCTGGAGCAGAAAGCATTTAAAGTTCACTCTCTGATAACAACATTTTTCTATTCCAGGTGTTTTTTCAGACAAATCTGTGATGCCACCTGACGGGGCTACGACCGAAACCACGACCTAGGCAGCTGGGCTAGATGATCGTTGTAGGTCCCTCAGAAATGTTCTGCTCTATCCTAAAGAAATCCTCTATTCTACAGCCTCTCCCCAACGCCACCCTTCAGGTCCCTATCAAAGATGCACTGAAGACTTTGTGCTGGTCTTCAACCGCTTTCCAACCCCACCCTGGCAGCAGCTCACAGTTGCAATCTAGACTTTGGTCCTAATCCCTCTGACCCCGATCGATCCGTTGTCTCCACTGGCTCCACTATCTCACCACACATTTCCCTTGCTCATACCAGTGGAGCTACTCACGTGGGACTCAACTCAGCAAGGCCTTGAAGGTCCAAGGGTTGAAGCACTTCAAGGCCAGAAGTCACCTATGCTCAAGTGCTCGGTGGGGTTAAGAGCTCCACAGAAACAAGCATCCCATGAGCTGCAGGAAGACCCCCGACCACGTTGCCACACTCTGATGGGACAGCTCCAGATTTCTGAGCTTTTTCTGGGTGCACCAACACAGCTGAAGCTCCATCCACCTCAGAACTTTTCCAAGCTGACCTGTCAGCAGCGTTACAAAAGCATCTGGCCCCGCTTCCCTACAACACCCGGGACAACGGTTGTGCTCCTCACAAACCCAAGCCTAACAGCTGATGAGATGTTGGACAGTTTCTGTGGAATTATTCCTGGGGCACATTGCACTGTTGTGCCACTAACAGGGCTTGGGAAGGAGAGAGGAGAACAAAGTGCCCATCTCTTTTCTCATTGCCATCATTGTTCCTGCCTAGGAGGACACACAACAGAAGGTCTGTTGAACCAGGCTGCTGTTCTTCAGCTGTGCTGTTTGTCTGCTGAACCCAGGGCCCGTCAAGACCTGGAAGTGACATCAGACTAATCAAACTGAATGAGAACTGGGGTGAAACTCCCCCCTGAGACCGGAGCAGAATCTGTACACACAGCTCCTGCGTGTGAGAAACACCATTTCACCCAACCCCAGCGCCACAGAGCAGGTTTCCTCTGCTCCAATGCTACTTCTGCACCTCCTGAGCAACTCTTTCCACCCTCATTCTAAACATAGAGACTTCTCATATCCAACAGCCCCGATGAAAGATCTCCACGCTTACGTACGCGGGCTGACAATGTGTCTGAAGAGTTACAGTCACAGGTACAAGCAAAGCAGTTAACTCGGGCAACCTTCTGGTCAAGGTTAAGAGTTGCAACGACTCAGGTCAGGAGAACTTCCAGAGGTGATGAAGTAAAAACTTTAAAAGAACCCCCTGAAGGTGAAAATAACCCTCAAGCTGCACACGCCAGTGAAAAGAGGGGCAGGTTCTCTTCCTGCACTTCCCACAGCGAGTAGATGAAAAATGAGTTTTTTAATAAAGATGATTCATCACGCCAATATTTTCTATTTCAGAGTCTTTTTAGCTATTTTCACGTATTATGGTAACATTAAAATTGAATGAAGCAATTATTATCGTGACCATTAATAACAGACTGAAGTGATTTTAGTCCTCCTCAGTCTTAAAAGAAATCATTCCAACAATTCCCCAAGTTCCATTTTTGAAGACTCACTTTGAGATGCGAGATCAGTACTTACGGAATGACAACTCAGGCTTCTCTCAAGTCAGATTTAATACAGAGTATTTAGCAAGTGTACAATATTTATTAGCAGAAAAAGAATATGAGCCTGTTCCCCTATTTTATATAATAAAGCCAGGGTTTGAAGTGTTATGGCTTGGAAGATTTCCCCCCCCCCCCCTCTAAAGGTTTCTTTGAGCTGNCCTTAAAGGTTTTCCTTCAGAGTATAAAATATATAGATTAGCCCTATTTTCTCTCTCCACATGCATTTATATATATATAAAGAACACACATAAATTTAAAACACAATCTCCCTGTAGCCTGGGTTTTGCTTTTAGAGCAGAGCTAGCCCTGCTAATAGCACCCACTCCTGGAATTCAGATGCTCAAAGTCCATCTGAGCTGCCAATTAAAAGATTTGGTGATGTCAAATCACCCCTTCTGACTTTTCTGGAGAGAAAATCCGTCTTCAGAAGTTGCTTCTGTGAGAAACTAAGAATTGCTGGACAGCAATTCCAAGGCACGTCAAGCTCTTCATGTAATCAAGCAATCGAGAACCAAGAGGACAAATGATAGCACAGGCTCCCGACCCCTCCTAGACCCTGCCAGGCCAGTGATGGCCCTGCACTAAATGCTTTGATTTCCTCGGCAGTATTGTCATCATGACCAACATCACACACTGATTTTCAAGGCTTAACATTTAACTCATCACAGTATCTTTGAGCTCAATCTCCATGCAAGCACAACCTGACTATGACCACTCCTTTGAGCACTACTCAATATCAAGTCATCAAGGTGTAAAGAGATGATGGGAGAGATCTACCCGGTATATACCAATTATTTTTAAAGTTCTCTAGCTTTTTACTTAGGCCACCCACTGTTTTAGCACCAAACTAGGGTCTTCAGCACCATCCGAGAGCAACAAAAGGCACTGCTGCCATGAGCTGCACACAACCCTGAGCAGCCTGGCTGTGCAAAGAGCACTCGAAATGGGTTCGAAGCCAGAAGCAGCTAATTCTTTAGAGGAGAAAACCTGATAGCAGCTACCAGGACACCTTTCATTTGCTCACAGCAAGAGTTGAGGCTCTAAAAGTAAGGAAATACGTGCAAGGCAGGTCAGTGGAGCGTGAGGAGGATGCTACCTTGGTGAGGCACTGGTGGTAGAACGCTGGGGACGATGCTCTCAACACCTCTTTAAACCCAAGCCTCAAGTCCTCTGGTGCTCCCACCCCATAAAAAGGAATTTGAGAGCAAACCGTGCGATGCTGTTTTTGACAGGGATGCACAGAACAATGGAGTACCATAAAGTTAAAAGAATTAATGACAAAATGAACCCAGAAGCCAAGCAAACACACACCAAGAGAACTCGGAGGCAAACAGGAGCATCAACTTGTGCTCCCACCGGAATCAGCATTTTCACACATGCACCTTCCCAAAGCATCTGCTCCATCCAACGTGGCTCTGCTCAACCAAGACAACTGCTCCTCAGGCAGGACAATATCTCTGGCTCTGAGAGCTGCCACCTGAAAACAGCTCTTTGCAGCCTTACTGGCAGAAAAATAAACACAGGTTTTCTCCTTACTCTCTCACGCTGCCATCTTCATTCACCACCTTCCCCCAAACACCTTCCAGCTTGTCTCCAAGGCAGTTAAAAATCCCCCGGGCAGAAAGACAGTTTCTCCACCGCTGCTGGGAGGAGGAGAACGCTCCTGGGTGAGCAAGGATAAGCAGAAGACAAAAGGAGGTGCAGAGTCTCCCTTCTCCCAGGGGTGTTGGAATCGAGCTGCACTCTCAGCATAAATTCAACCTCTCCTGACCACGCCAAGACATCAGTGACCGAAGCATCTGCCCTACACCCAACAGCAGGGCTGTGAAAGCTCCTCTACACAACTCCTGGGAGGAATTCCACAATACACCAGCATAGGAGGGTGTTTGCTGATTTAAAAGCATAACTCAGAAGAAGAAAAGGAAAATCTCCACATTTCAGAGCTGCGGAAAAACCTGCTGGACCTTGCTGGGAGCTGGGGTTAACTGGCTGGGAACGTCCTGTGCACGCAAATGCTTCATCCCTCCTCCTCCTCCTCCTCCCAGCTGAAAAAAGGCAAAAAAAAAAAGCCAATCCCAGTA
This sequence comes from Brachypteracias leptosomus, assembly GCA_013401335.1. Taxonomy (NCBI): domain Eukaryota; kingdom Metazoa; phylum Chordata; class Aves; order Coraciiformes; family Brachypteraciidae; genus Brachypteracias; species Brachypteracias leptosomus. Next base: position 103,256 of record VYZX01032770.1, read on the forward strand.
GGAAAGGTCTTTGGGCTCAGGCTGTGACACATCAGCTCACACCAGCAAGTGAACAAGCAGATGGGAACGATCCCATGGAGTCATTCTCCTGATTGTGACAAAATGAAACCTGCCACCAAATAGCTGCGGGGCTTTAGGAGCCTGGAGCTTCGGGGGGGGTTTGGGGTGTCTCTGGATGCTCTTAATGTACCAACCGTTTCCTTTGGGTGATTAAGTGAAACAAGCAGCGGGCTAGTTCCTGGTTTAAGGATTAAGCCCAGCTCCTGGAACACCTTCTCAAACACTCTGCAATACCAGGAAGCTCTCGGCACATCCCAGCACAATGAAGGCAAGGACTCAAAGGATGCGTTTCTAACGAAGGGGAAATCCATTAATAATTAAGGCTCTTGTACCAAAGGAAAAAAAAAAAAAAAAACCCCAACAAAAACCAACAAGGTAGGCGAACAAAAGGATGATTAAATTCTCATTTCCAGAGCGGTGCTGGACTGCAGAGCTTGGCAGGGAGCTCACGATGGAGAAATCAAGGAGCAAGGGGCTCATCTCGGCAGAGAAAACAGCCTCGCGTGCCCAGCAACACGAAAAACTTGGGGGGAAATGGGACTTCTGGGGGGTACACAGGATTTCTCGGGGGAGAAATAGGATTTCTCGCGGAGTAAATAAGATTTTTCACCCCGGCTGCTGCCGACAACTGACCGAAAATAAATGGAAACCACGGAAAAAAAAGTTTGCAGGCACCATGCGGCGGTTTTAAAGTTCAGGGAGAGGGGCAGCTATCGCGACAGGC
>VYZX01032770.1:104196-131811 GCA_013401335.1 Brachypteracias leptosomus
CGGGGCGGGGAGGCCGGGGGAGGAGCCTGCCGGGGAGCCGAGCCGAGCCCGGCCCAGCCCAGCCGAGCTGAGCCCGGCCCGGCGGAGCGGCTGCCGGGGCTACCGGCGCCCCGCCGGCCCCGGGAGGGCAGCGAATAGAAGCGGGTCCGGCTGTCCCGGGGAGCTCTCCCCGTGGGAGCCCCTCCTGCCAACAGCGGTGTCCCCAAAAGCCACCTCGCGTCACTTTTGCCACCACTTCTTCACTTGCTGGCCGGGTTTTTAGAGCTGCCCCACCGAGCACACGGCCACCCTCCTCTGCCTCAGCTGCCACCGGGCAGAGCCAGCGGTGGATGCTCCCCGCTGGGATGCAGGGAGGGATGTCCTCCGACCCCAGAGTTGTTTAGGATGGAGAAGACCTAACCATCGACTCACCGTGGGGCAAGAGCAGCAGGTTCCCCATAAAACCACTCCTCGCAGGCTGCCGCCTCCCAGGGGAACCTCAGGCCGTGCTCCTCCTCAGCTCCCAGCAGGACGAGCCTCCCCTACCCCTCAGCAGCCTCCTCTGCTCACATGTGCAGTCCTAATTTGTCCTAATTCCCCCCTCTCCCAGACGCACACACGTTTCTCTTTACACTAATGACCCTCCAGAAGGTTCTCCCCAGGCCCAGACCAGCATCCCCAACCTTGCCCAAGGAAGACGGGGTGGCTCAGGGGAACAAAGGAGACCATTGTGGCTCTCCCCTTCTCCAGCGAGGTTTAGCGTTACAGAAACTGCATCTCCGGCTCCTCCTCAACCACCCGGCCAGATTCTGTGGCAGGGAATAATGCACAGTGGTCCCTTGGGCAGGCAGAAAGCACCGAGGTCTGGCAGGATGGAGCTGGAGCCCTGCAGAAACCATCTCCCTGTGCTCAGCCGCCCCTGTCACCTCTGCGCCCTCCCTGGCCCCCTGAGGATGGCGAATTGTCTTTAAGCTGCTGTTCCCTCAGCCCCTTGCTGGTGTTTTCCTGAAAGGTCTCATGCCTCTCCTGAAGAAAAGACACGTTAGCTGCTTCAGCAGGTGGCTTCTTGCCACTTAGACAACTCATGGGGGTCTAGGATCCCCCCAAGTGTTTAGATCCCCCAGGGAAAGCACCTCTTGGATGGTCCTCAGCAGCTGGCTCTTAGCTCTCCATTTCAGTAACAAATCAAGGTGATTCCAGCACCAATTCCATTTCCTTGTAATCCACTGGAACTTAAAATACCTTCATCTTAAATCCACACATTTCTTTCTCTGGCAAAAACGACTTTAGGATGCGTGATTTTAATAAGTCGGCCTCTAAATGCACCATCACTACCTTGAACCATCTGAAGCCCTACCAAAACCAGCCCCAGGAGAAATGGAGAGCCAAGCCAAGCCTGAAGATGAGGACACTCAGAGCAACACCCAAGGGAAATGAGCCCCTGGTGCTGCCTGTGGTGGTGACTGACAGCACACAAACCCAGCAGCCAGGCCATGTGAGGTACCACTGTCCGTGACGTGGGCACGGCTGCGGAGAACGGCCAAAGTTGTGCTGGTGAAGATCAGAGCCCAGAGAGAGGCACATGCTCAGTGGAAGTGGCAGGGTAAAGCCTTCCCCGTGGGCAGGTTATTCCATAAATACATCTTGCAGCACTTCTGGGAGGTTCCTCGGCAGCAGCTCCTGCTGACCACAGCGGTGTCAGGCAGAGATGCTGCTGAACCAGATGGGAACTGGCAGCTCCTCATTTCCAGGCTTTGTGCGACTACCCAGGGAGAGAGTGTTTGCCTTGGATTGAGTCGGGAGTAATTCCACCCAAGAGGACAAAGCTCTTGCAATAGGAAGAAGGAGGTGCAGGGAGACCACGGTTGTACTCGCCTAAGAGGCTTTTTGTACCTTGCCCTTTGTGACCGACCATCAGTTGCTGAACCAAGTCATCACTTCCAAAACCAGGCTCAACCCCAACGCTCTTTACTCCAACAACCTCTTTACTCCAACAAAATCAATCTCCTTGTCAGGACCCAGTCCAGTAGCACCGATCTCTAAGGGCAGTCACAAGAAGACAATTCTGCAGCTCCCATATTTGGATTCCCTACTTGAGTTCAGCTCACCACGAACCCACACTTGTCCACCCCTTCGTCTGCTTCCCGGGAAACCCAGACAGAACTCAAGCAACGTCCAACATCTCTGGAAGGAGGCAGAAGCAGGAGGTGCTGAAAACCACTCAGCTGAGGGAAGAGGGACTCAAAAGCTGGAGGCTTTGGGTTATTTTTGCAATGTGAGCTTGATGTGCTTCTCATTAATAATACATCGTGCCTGCTTGAGAGCAGTGAGCAATCCTGGATTGCTTGGAGAGCCACACAGGCCACAAGAGTCTCTTTGCTCACGTCAGAAGGAGGATTTCATGGTCTGGGTCAGTTGCTTCTGGTGCCTTCCAAGAGTTGGGATAAGTTGGGACAAGCGCCTCAGCAGCTTTCTCAGCAGATCTCCATAAGGCTGGAAGGTTAAACGCTTGGAGATGAGGATATATGAGAATTAGTGTCGTGGGGAAGCAGCCCAAGGTGGTGCTTTGTGGAGCAAGACCTGCCAGTCTCTTCCCATCTCCCACTGCCAGGATGGCATTTCTCAACTGCTCGCATTTCCTCCCCAAACCATCTCTTATCTTCCCAGCAGGAACAACCGCCGCTACCTACAGTAGTGGGACCAGAGCAGCAGCTCCGGGCAAGGAGCCTGTGGTGCTGCTCGGGGGCCCTCTGCTGGAAACCAGCCCCCCCAGGGACCCCCCGACCAGCACACCCCAGCTCCAGCCCCGAGAGGGGCGAGTGGTGAGAGCTGATCTCACCCACCCCGAGTTCAGCCGCCCTGAGAGAAATTACAGGGGTCAAGTCAACCCCCTGTAGCACAAGATTGTGTCTGCATGGAAATACTTCTGCTGGAAGCTCTTCTCTGCTGCCTGGTAGATACGGGTGGGCTGCTAAGGAGAGCAGCAGTATTGACATCAGGAGCTTTTATGCTTTTCCCAATTTCTCCCCCAGCCGTGATTCAGGCGAGTTTCTCTTCCTCATTCCTCAGCTATTGGCATCCTGGGCCAAAAAACAAACCCCAAGAGAGCTCAGAGGCCAACACCCTCCAGGCCTTTTGTGCTGGGGTCCAGACCCGTTCTTCTGAACACCAAATCCTTACAAAGTCTCAACCATTGTCTGTCAAAATCCTTCTCACTGTGCACCAGCTCAGGAAAACTAATATTTTCTCGCTGAGTGGAAGGACTGGGAGAGGTCTCAGCCACTCTCAGTGCAAGGCCAAGCCCCCCAGCATGACTAGAACAGACAGAACTTGCACCTTCCTGCCAAAAGTCAGCAGCCCTCTGGGCGAAGACACCTTCCTCCAGGCAGATGGAGGTAGGGATTAGGGCGAGGGGGTGATCTCCACCAGGAAAACTCTGCCCGCTCCTCCAAAACTGCATCTCCTATGCTGATATAGCATCTGGTCCCAGCATGAAATATCCTGCAGGAAAGAGCAGCTTGGATGGCAGGTCACTGTGACCCTCTTAATCCCAGACTGCATCTTCTCCTGATCCCAGCTGGATGTGTAACCGTGCCCCGGTGCCAAGCCCCCAGAAGGTGGGACATGGCGAGGTGGTTGTGAAGCAGAACTTCCCTTCCAAGGCGATGGTTTCCCAGAGATGGAGAGGATAGCTCTAGGCTTGGCTGAGGGATCCAAATCCAAGAGCTTTCCAGCTGGGAACATCCAAGAGCAGATATTACAGTCCTCTCTCTGACAGCTTCCCTGGAGAGGAAATGTTCTGCAGCCACCTCCACAGGGTTTCGGAGATGCCAAATGGCAGCAGCAGGAAACCCAACAGGCACTAAAAAGCCCCTTCCTTGTGGAATCCCTCCTGCTGGGCAATGTTCTCTTCCCAGGGAGAACACCTCCTGGAGCTGAAAGGCTCTGCTGAGGGCTCCAGCTCCTCCAACGGAGCAGAACATTTTGCTGGTCTAAGCCACAAACGGGGTATTTATAGGACATGCCTTTGATGGCCACGGTTGTCACCTCGACAACCAGGAACTCAAGGTAGGGGTGGGTCCCTCTTGTGCTAAGTTCAGCAGCAGTAACACGGGTGCTGGATTGATAAATGACCAACTTCTCTGCTTGTCCCAACCACACGTACACCCGAGTCTCCTGCTCAGGGGGGGTCTCATCAGAAATACTGGGGGAAAAAACCCATAAAGCTACAGAACCAGGACAACAGGAAACACCAAAATAAAGCCCACGGAGCTCTCTACTGCTTAGCTCCAGACAATTAATCAATTAATGCTACAGCAGCACAGGTTGGGTTGGTTTTTTCTTTTCCTTTGGGAAGGGCTTTGCTTTGTTATCCCACTGTGTGTTCTGGGTCACCAGAAAAGTTTGCTTTTCCTTTCAGATAATTCAAGGGAGGCATTACCATTCACTCCTTTGGATTTTCACATCTCTCTCCTTTACACAAACATATCCTAAAGAAAACACTGAAAAACAAACACTGGCAGCTCATCCTTAGCCAGAAATCTGTATTCTATAAATAAAGCTTTGAGGACATAGGGATTTTTTTTAATATTTGTTTGGTAATTCCAACAAGAACAGACTATTTCACAGCAAACAACGATCCCCCTGGGAGCACGTGTCACTCCAAAAGGTCTTTGCTACTCCGGGACAGTCTGAAGAGCAAAGTGCCCTAGGGAGAAGAAAAAGCCAAGGAGAGGGGCAGGGGAACACCACGCTGCCCAGGAGATGACTGCTCAAAAGCCACGAGGCTACAAGGGAGAAAGGCTCACCAAGAGCTGGCTGCTCTTTCAGTGCTCCTCCCAGCCCTGAAGCCTTCTGCTGAGTAGCCCGAGACCTTCAGGATTCATCCCACAGGAAGGGAGAAGAAGCCTGAGCTGAACTCACCCAGAAGCAACTCACTCTATCTGAAGACCACAAGAACCTGCTGCTGAAACCACCTATTTAACTAGACCTCCAGCAGCGGTCCCTGCGGCAGAGAGCCCACACGGGAGCCAACCCCCATCTCCTCTCCATGGGAAGGAGGCAGTTGGGGGAGCAGGAGTTCGAGGGCAGGCAGTGGAGCCTTCTCAAGAAGCACCAACCTGCAAGAAGAGCTTGGGGGACCAGGCTGCCACGTCCACCAGAGATTTGGCCTCAACTTCTACAGGCTTCCAGGACAGCTCAAGAAATTCAGGGCACATCAGCTGGAGACTAACAGAAATGAAAGCCTTCCACGAAGCAGAAACAACATCTTCTGCCTTAAAACAAACCCAGGCCTCGCCTCAACATTTATGCAGCAACAGGAGACAACTGTCTTGGGACAACATTCTCTTCTGTGAGCCTCAGGGGACTCGGGGCACGACCCAGTGCTGACAGGGTGAGGGGACAGCATGTTCTGGTGGAGCACTGTAAGAAAACAGCAGTGCTGTCAAAGGGTGAGTGGCCTTCCATGCCTGCACACCACCAGAGTCAAATATTGCCTTTGGAAAATCTCACCTCTCCTTTTAGTAATCCAAACAAGACCGGGGAGATCTTCAGCTCGCAAAGGCTTCAGCTTTTTGCCTGTGCTTCCCCCCCCTCCCAGGCTCGAGGTCCCCCCTCCAAGCTCCCATCCTTCCCCACCGAGGGAGGACGTCCTCAAGGCACCTGCCAGGTCCTCCTCTGAGACCAGAGCGTTTTCTTACACAGTTCTCTGCCGTGGAGCAGCAAAGGGCTGTCCTCCAGGACACGAGTTTGCCTTCCTTTTCAGCCTTGCTTTCGGTGGGGAAAGGCAGCCCAGGGCACTCTGCTGCAGCAGAGACAACATACTTGATGTCCAAGCCCTGCTGCTGGTCCTAAGCCTATTGTGCAACCACTCCAGGTGCCACCTGTGCCATGGAAGCTGCGTTAGCTCAACCCTTTTTTCCCCTCAAAAATCTATTACCACTTGACGTGTATCATGGTGGGATAGCAGGAGGATGCTGCTTGTGTGCAAGGAGGGCCCCAAACACGTTTCTGATGAACCTCTCCTGTCAGGGCACAGGTCCTTCTGGTGCTCCTCAACAGCTCCCTGCCCAAAAGGAACGGGGCAGTTGGGCCAGACCAGGACAAGCTCCTGATCCAGGAGGGCATCACAGGCAGCAGAAGTTGGGGGAACTCTGTCCCCATCACTCAGGACAACCTCTCCTGGCCTTTCCCTTCTGCTTCACTGCCTACCTTACTCTGGGAGGTTAAATTCCAACTTCCCTCTCCCATCAAGACTTCTCACCAAGCCGATGGGGAGATTCCAACGGATATTAAGGGTTGTTTGAAATCTCTTCAAAGGGCCTTTCTTCCCCCCGCCTTGTGTTAGTAGCTGGAATGAGGAAATTGGTTTGGGTTTCATGCTTCCATCTGCTCCCCGAGTCTTTGCGCGTTCCTAAACCCCGTCTCAAGCCAAGCCTGGCTCTATGAAAAGGCTCCCGCTCCTCACCAGCGCTCACGCCCGCTCCTTTCCACTTCCACACGTATCTCCAGCCCCTCGTTCCAACTGGCAGCCAGCGCTGCCAGAAATAACCACAAGAAAGGCTGCCACGGAGGCTGCAGCCAAGTCTTGAAAGCCCAGGCACTTCACACGAGCCATCCACGCTTGGAGAGCTTCATCTCAAGTCAACCTGAGCTCGGCCCGACAAGCTTTGCAGAGCACGGATCAAATAGCAGCAAATGCAAATGCTATTTCTTCCCCCCCCCATTAAAATGGGCAGGATCCCAGTTGCTTCACAAGCCTGTTGGTGCATACTTCTAACAGTCCAGCAGCTAAGGGCTGCGCTTCATTCCCCCTTCAAAGCCCATGCTACAGTGACTCTGGAAACTGGGTCAAAATGCAATGACTCCATTCCCATGCTGTGGGGTGGGGAGAGAGCAGAAAAGGAGGAAGAATGGTAAGAAGAAACAGCCTTGGCTGCAAGCCAGCGTCACGCTCCTGGAGTTCTCCCCTGGGCTGCAGCCCCGAGCTCTCCCACAGCCCCTTCTTCTTTGCCAGGAAGGCTGGTGAGCAAGAGCATGCTCTGTCCTAACGTGCCGGAGGAAGACCCAGGTGGTGGGGCAGCACTTGCTGAGGGTTTTCTCAGCAAGCCCTGTGACTCTGGGTCTGGTGGGGATCTCCAGGGCTCTCCACCAGCTCACCAGCCCCGCCTCGTCCACCTTATTAAAAAAGATTTAGGCTTTTGGTGTCCCTCTCTACTGCTTGGGCTGAGAGAACCCGTGCAGACGTTTTCCACGGGAGCAGGAAAACATTTGCTGTGTGTGTTGAGACATGCCCTTATTATTGTCACCCCTACAAGACAAGCTCTCATCCCTTATCAAATTGCACATCTTCAGCACGCAGATGGGTCGTGACAACGTGTTTAGGAGGCTCTCAGATATGGAAAGGGGCATGACTCAAAGATTTATTTATCCCTCCTCTTCCTAACGAGGGCTCTCTGGGGCACACAGAGCCCATTATCCACGTCCCCTGCCTTCCTCTCTCTCTCCCCAAACCAACTCCCTTCGCTGCTCCACTCCCCAGCTTTGTTTTCCACAGCCCTCAGAATCTCAGTTCCACCTCTGCAGCACTTGCTGGCGCTGCTCCCAATTAATAATTGCAGGCTAGAGCTGGGTAGTTATGGCTGCAGATTAAGACCTGAAAACATGCAAGTTTCCAAGAGATCGAGGCAGGCACAGAACCTTTCTTCCCCTCACACCGAGCAGAGTTTCTCTCGCTATCACAGCATTCCAGGGAGATGTTATGCCACTTATCTGAACGATTTAAACACATCAAAAAGTTGGCTCAGCAAGAGCATTTGCCACTGACAACAAACCACCGGCCTGATGTTATCCAAGAAGTGACTGCAGCGTGCTAGCACGGGCTAGAGGGGTCACACCCAGGGGGAAAACATGGCAGTTTTCACAAAATCCCTCTGAAATCATCCCCGCAGCATCACCGAAGCCGAAAGACAGGCTCCTGCTCTTTCAAACACCTTCCAAGGCTCAGGGTTTCACGCCCACCTGAGAACACCTGCTTGCCGAGGACCCTCCAGCTCCTAAGGCTCTCTAGAAAGCTCTCCTGCAGTCCAGCAACAGACCTTGCACCTGAAAAGTCTCTCCCGCTGGTCCTGCCTCCTGCCAGCAAGGAAGACCTACCTCCAGTCCATCCACGGCCCCAGCTGATCCATGGGCTTCCTTCAGCAGGAGGAGCAGCAGAGGTTCCCAGCAGCTCACCTTCCACATTCGCCCCAGAGCCCAGCAAACATTGTCCAAGCGTGGAGGGAGGAACACTTTTCAACTTCAGGTCTCTTCTGACATTTACTATGGCCCCTTTCTTCCCTCCCCGCTGCCCCCCCAGTGAAAGGGATCAAAATAGTTCCCCCCTGTGACATTTTGCTGCATTTGACCAATGGAGGGTGGCAGCGTCCCCGTTCCAGCCTCTGAAAGCCAAGCAGGAGCAGCACTCCCGGCCACCGTGGGGGTGACAGCAGAAGCAGGGGCACCAGCAGGAGAAGCCCAGGCTGCTGCTGGCAGCCAGGAGGGCGTGGGGTCCACAAGAAGCAGGAATATCCCACTGCTACATTGGCTTTACGTGTGCTGGAGGGGAAAGCTGAGCCCTCCACCTAGTGACATTGAAACTAATACGTGTCAGCCATCTGCGGGCCAAAGCCAGCCTGGCCTTCTCTCCTGCTTCCTCCAAGCACCTGATCCTTCACCACACTCACCTCATTTAGTCCCTCGCCTCATCTATTTCTCCCGGAGACACGGTCCCTCAACAAGCCAAGCGTGCTTGGTTCTCAGGAGCCTGCTGGGGGGCCTCAGCACCTTAGAGCAGCACGAGCTCTGTGAGGACACACAACAATTGCACACCAGGATGGGGAAGATCTTCCAAGAACACCAAGTCCCCAGAGCCAGCTCCCTCAGAACACAGGGTACACCTTGCTTCCAGTCCTGCCCAAAGCCACCACGTACCTTAGGGAGCAGTTACCTCTCCCGGGGGACGAGCCAGGCCAGCACCTCTGCCCCCTTTACCAGGTGGAACACCAAGCTGGGGAGCTCTTCCCAAGGCAATCCCTTCTCCCCTCCATCTCTGCAAGTCATCTGGGAAGGATTTCATGCCAGCATGAAGCAGCTGGGCTCAGGCACGGCTGCAGCACTGGGGGTTGGGGTTTTGGGGAGTTGTTGAAGCAAGCGTAGCTGTGGCAACGCCAGCTTTGACTCTCCACGGGGATATTGTTGTGCAGGACTTGCCAGCACCCTGCTCTGCCCGGGACCCTGCTGGGCTGGACAAAGCCAGGCTCCAAAATGTCCAGTAGCTAAGGGAGCACGGAGGAGGTGCCACCATCGGGGATTTGCACCTCACTCCAGCACTTTGCCCAGTTTTTTCTCATCCAGAGGCACCTGCAGGCAGTGGAAACTCATTATTAGCCTCCAGTTAAGCCTCAGAAAGGGGTTTTCCTTCCATCATTAACTCTTCACTCGCTTCTTCCCGCTACCTTTTTGCTGGGACTTTTGGGAAACAAGTTTTCAAGCCTTTTGGGACATTTTTGATTTGAAGAAGAGTAATGTGCTAGAAATATCACTCAGAGCAGCTAGCTGTGCCCGCTTGAAGGTCTCCAGGTAAAGGAATTGTGTTCAGTTCAAAGGAAGAAGACAAAGCAGCAGAAGCCAGCAGGGTATCGAAGCAGTTTCCTCTCCTTTAAGACATGACAGTTGGGAAGGGTTTGGGTACCTCAGAAAGAACTTGCTGTTGATGTCATTAAAGCTCGGCTGGGAAGGGGTGATGTTCCACATTCAGCGTGCAGCCATCAGAGGAACCCAGAGAACTGAAAATTCCTCAACTCCATGGCAATTAATACCAGGTAGGGGAGGGTGCTTGAAAACAAACAGGGCTAGTTTGACCTGCATGTTACAAGGTACGTGTCTGGCTTCTCCAGCGAGCAGAGTCTGCAGACCACAGCTCCATCCCAGTCACTGCATGTCAGTGCTGCCTTCAGAATCCCTACTGAGAACACGAGGAAGCAGAACATCCCCTTGGAACAGGCCCAAGCGTGTTTGTTTAGAGGTGTTCCAAACAGCAAACAAGGAAAAAAAAACCCAAATCAGTTTCATCTCAGAGGCAGCACAGAGAATCCCTGTAAAATGCACCATCTCATGCACGTGCTATAAAATTACCAGTTTATGTCCACCCTGCCTAGGCTCAGGAGACTTGGAACGTGCAGCTGCTGAACTTTTTTCATCCACCTGATTTTTGGTCGGTATTAAGGGCAGGATTTGTCAGGAGCCCTGAAGAGGACCTGTCACCGTTCCTGCTGGATCAGAGACAGGTCATTTAAGATGGTTTTGAGTGAAGCTATTAGAGAGCCACCACGGCAGTGAAGGACACCTGAAGGAAGTCATCTGGAGCAGAGAGAGAAGGGGTAGCACACCCTGGAATCGATACTGGTGAGGAGAGGAGGAGAAGGTGGCATTCAAAGAAATGGAGAGCAGAACATCTACATGAAGTCGTGGCTTCTGGAAAGCCCCAAATCCTTGCCCTAGTGCACCTGCAGCCTGTATTTATAGCACTGCTCTGCCCTCACCCCGCTGGCTCGGGGCTTGTGTTGCAGGAGCTGCTCCCCTCCGCTTCCCCCAGCTCCCATGACAGCACAACGTGCTGGATGGTGCCCCCTGGAGATGACCCTTCGCTGCTGGTGCTGCCAAGGAGCCCTCTGGGATCCCAGCCAGCGATGACAGGCTGCTTACCCCAGCCTGGGGGGTGGCAGAGGCACCCAGCTGGAGCTGGAGGGATGGCCCCTTGCGTGCTGAGGATGCTCAACAGCCCCGTGTGGGCCCAGTTGCTCTGCCTGGAAAATGAGGCTGAAGATCCTAAACTCCTTTTCTAAGGCCTTTTGAGAAGCCCAGAAGAAAGGAATTCATGTATTGTTATTACATGTGTGGTGATGCAGGAAGAGCTGGATGGAAACGGTACCTCCTGGGCTGCAACTTGTCAGCCAGGCTCCCACGTATCATCCATCCCTAATGCTTGTGGTGGTCTCCACCCAGCTACTGCTTCTTTGCCATCTCTGTTTTCCCTTCCACCTCCACGCACAAAGTTCCACTCTACCCTTGCTGGCTCTGTGTTTTTTCACACCCTTAGAATGTATTGCAGGAGTGGCTGCAGGATCTAATTAGAAGTGATGGTAATTAGCTGGGTGCACTATTCAAAGGTCACCAGAAAGGAGAGCTCTGAGATGGGCTCTGGGGTTCTTTTTGGCAGGATCTTTCTCCTCCTCCCTGTATGAGCAGATGTGGTGCTTCGAGACACAGTCTGGGGGTCAGGGAGATGCTGGGCAAAGGGTGGACGGGATGGTCCTAGAGGTCCTTTCCAACCTAAATGATTCTATGATTCTACTGAGAAGCAATTTTCTAACCTCTACCTCCGAGTCCGAGTTGGCACCCAGGGAAATAAGTGGGGAAATTGATTTCTCCTGAAATCACCTGAAATTCTTTGCTAACCAGGTAGGACAACCTGCCAAAGCCTTTGCTACCCACCAAAGAGCTGAGATGACTCCCTCTTCCTTGAGGTGCAGTGGCCAGCCATTGTCAGGGCTGATTTAGTGGCTCCCTCCTGTGCCAAGCTCTCCGTGTCCACCCTGAGAAGGGAGTCTGAAGGTAATTTATTTACCCAGGCACTTTCCCCAGCGTGGGACGGAGTGAAGTGTGTCTGGAAGAAGAAGAAGAATAGGCAGTTGGGCAAGGAGGCAGCACTGCTGGAGGCACCAGTGGCTTATCTTCTGTTTGATCTCTTTTGCTAAGGGAAGACAAGAATGGACGTCATAAATCTGCATGAAAATGTGAAAGGAACAAACAAGTGTCAGGAGCCCCGGGTGAGCCGGGCAGCAAAGACAACTCTAGTTGGACCTGGCTGCTCTGACACAGCACTTAATTCATGCTCTAAAAAGGGACCTTCCCAGACTGCCCATCTCTCTTGGATGAAGCAGCATCTAACTGAACAACGAGATGGAATAAAGGGAGAAAAAGCATTCAAGATTTTAAAAAAAATGAAGTATTTTTGTGGGAATGCTCCCCGAGGAAGTTCTCCAAGCTCCTTTGGGTGGGAAGAAGAACTCCTCTTCCTAAGAGAGCACGGGATCAAAAAAAAGTGCCATGTGTGGACTGCTAGGAGAACTTTGGCCAGTGTTTTATCTGGGATGTCTATTCCTATGTCACCTTCTCTTGTCCTCCCATCATCAAGGTTCTGCAGCTCCCTCCACTCTGCTCCCTGGCGTTGTGGAGGCCGTTCTGCAGGTGTCTCCTCCTCCCCAGATGTCTCCCAAGGCCACACTGAGTGCCACCCCGTCCCTACGGAGGTGACTTGATCTCTTTGATGAGTTGTGCAATGTTTACCCATCAGTTGATCTCCTCTGATTGTAGCGTAGCAACAGACAACAGTTTATGGTGGATATTGTGCGAGCCCTCTCCAAGAGAGCACGTTTATGAGTCCTGCTGGGTTCTTGGGTAATGTTATGCTCCTTGGAACAGTGACACCAGTCAACAAGCTATCTCCAGTCTATGCTAAAATTAGAGCAGTTGAAGGCTATTTCTTTGGAGGCCACTGCTTCCACTGCATGCCAGCGAGCAGCGAGAACGTGGCGCCAGCAACCGCACAACTTCAGCGAGGACCTGCAGGCAACACCTTCTGCAAACCGGAGCAGAAACCACCACAGGGCAACCCCACAAAGGAAGAGAGAGTCATTCAGGTTGGAAAAGCCCTCCAGGATCATCAAGTGCAACACCTCCCTGACCCCCAGAACCTGTCCCGAGCACCACATCTACTCGTCTGTTGAACCCCTCCAGGGGTGGGGACTCCAGCACCTCCCTGGGCAGCCTGGGCCAGTCCCTGACCACTCTGCCAGGAAAGAACTTCTCCCTAATGCCCGATCTAAGCCTCCCCTGGCACAACTTGAGGCCATCCCCTCTTGTCCTGTCCTTAGTTCCTTGGGAGAAGAGCCCAACCTCAGACTCACCACCACCTCCTTTCAGGTAGTTGTAGAGAGCAACGAGGTCTCCTCTCAGCCTCCTCTTCTCCAAGCTGAACAGTCCCAGGTCCCTCAGGTGCTCCTCACACAACATGTTCCCCAGAGCCCTCACCAGCTTCTAAGTGTGCTGCCTACATTGGTAAAAAGGAGACCTAAACCCTTCAGATGTGGATTCAGAAGAGCTTCTCAGAGCCATCCAGAAAACCACGTTCCAAGCAAGGTGAGATCGAGCTCATCACCCTTCTGCACATCCCTTCCCCAGCCAGACTGCTGGAGACCTTTCCCAATTCACACAGCAGCAGTCACCTTCTCCTTCCCAACAGGAGAAGGGGAGGTTTTGTAATAACAAGTTGCACCAGTACGTTCAGATTCCCTGCTGTTACTTAACTGACTTGCTCAGGTAGGTCACTGGCTTCTCTCTCTATTGTCTGCAAACCAAAACAGTGCTCTCAATTCATTCTCAAATTAGCTGCTAATGTTTTGTAAGAGAAGGGTCCGAATAAATGAGGAACACATGCACAGGTCCCTGCTTCTTAACCCAGTTTTTTCAAAGCACACTTGCTGCAATAGCCATGAGATTCCTGATTTCTTTTGGTTTAAAGCCCACACCAAGAGTTGGATGGATTCCCGTGTCCATCGTGTGATTTTATAACAGGTGAGATCCTCCCCAAATCCTACTGTACACCACCAATATTTACCATTTAGTTCCTTGTCAGGTAACAAAGTTGTCCTCAAAGACGTCCTGGACCTCACGTTTGGTCACCAACCAAGAAAAATAACCTCTCCAAGCTCTACCGAGGGCAGGAGGGAAAGTAACAAGAGCTTGGAGGCTTAGTCCCAGCTGAGCTCAGAGGTTTAGGCCCAGCCTAGCCTGCTCCCCCCCACAGCAGGTGTAGGTCAGGAACAGCCCATTCCCCTTCCATCCTTCCTACTAAGACCTCCTGCCACCAGCGGGCAAGAGGGGAAGGAAAGGTACCAAGTGTTCAGACCCGTTGGGTCCATTTCAGGGGAGAAGCCACTGAGTTTCAGAGCATGTAAATAAATACCTGCCTGCTACAGGAGCAGGAGCAGGTTCTCTGACACATTCTGGAAATAAACAGAGCTGTTCCATCCCCGTTATCAGAGCTACCTGATCTGAGCCTCCTCAGCAGGGTCCTCTTCTCTAAGCAAGCAACACCATGTCTCAGGATGCCAGAGCTCTCGTGGCCTTTATTGTTCTTACTGTGATCAAGGACGTGCCAGAACGGGGTTCCCTGGGAGCTCCACTGGGCTTTGGTTTGCTCCTGGGGCACGGGTCCTGATGTCACTGTTTATTGTTGTGGGGATCAGCCCTTTTAAGGTGTTTCATGTGATGGCTTTTTAGGCATCGCTTCCTGATAAACCTGCTCCCTTGGAAACCTCCACTTCATGGCAAACATCAACGTTCAGGCGGGAGGAGCTTCCACCTACCCTCAAGTTCATAAACCAGAAAGGGTCACCCCCAGTGAGAGCTTTCCTTCTCTCCTCAGGGAGCTGCAGAGTAGGCTGCAGATCTCATATTGCTAAGGTGGGGAGCTGAGCTACAAAAACAGAGCCACTCAGCACCCCAGGAGCAAAAGGTCATTCTTCAAGGCAGCCCGGCCATAAATTCAACAGCACAATGACCAGGAAACTCTTAAGAGTTTGGTGAGAACACTCTTAAACAAACAGACTTGAGCCTGTCTGAATCTCAGGCCGTTCTCATGACTTCATGGTGTAAGGAAAGCCAGAGACTCCCCTGGGCTGAGTTAAAACAGAAAGCTCGGTGAGCCACCAGCACGAAAAGTCACTTTCACCACTGTGTTGTTATATTCCCTGTCTACCTTTCGGGCTGTAATTCCATACCAGGAGACACCAGCTGCTGCAAAGCAAGCTTCAGCAGAGTGCTTTGCCCTTCCTAAGCCCATCCTGCTGCTCATTCCCTGGAGAGCTTTCTCATTCTTTCCCCTGGCTGTTCTTGCAGTCCAAGCTCAGCAAGCCAGCAGGAATCTGGGCAGGAGAACGTTCCTGCCTGCAGAAGTGCCTGCAGTCACCTTCCCAACGACCCTCACTAGGCACCGCAGAGGGACAACTCCCAGCTACCTCCTTTCTCCTCAGGCTTTGCCCAAGCCTTGGGGAGAGCCAGGGAAGCAGCAGCAGAGGGATGGCCATTCTGGGCAGCCACCAGGCCCCCAGACACCTGCCTGGCAATACCCCAGGTGGCTTCACGCCCCTTTCCCTTCCCAGGATTAGCATCTCACTTGTCTGCCCATCAGCTCTTCCCACCCGTGTCTCCAGGCAGCTGTCAGGGGCCCTTCCCACCCAGCTCTGCTGCTGGGATGACTATCTAGTGATAGGCACTCCCAGTTGGCATTGGTGGAATCCCACAGCAGCACTATAATAAGCACGGGGCCATGACTAAACCCGGAGCAGCCTCTGCTCTGCCAGTGGCATCGTGCCACAGCCCATATGTGACCAGGAACGCTTTCAAAATGTGACCCACATCCTCTCTCAGCCCCTCACCCCACTCCCAGCAGCACCTCCCTCCTGCCAGCAGCACAACTGGGGCTGGGCATCGTCCCCCCCCTGGACGGGCGCCCTCGGGCTGGGGAAGGCAAGCAGCTCTGACTTTCTCAGTGTTATCTTTCCAGCTCTAACTGAACGTGAGGGAACTTGAAATTCCCTCACTCGAAGCCACAGTGAGCTCATTGCTAGAGAGCTGATCCCTCCTGGTGTGGGGGCAGCATTTCTGCTTGGCTGGGCAGAGTCTTTATCATCCCACTGCCACCCTGAACACGCCGCAGTTCAAACTTGTTCCCACAGCAACTTTAAGGCATTTCTTTGTATTTCTTTATTCACAAGGTCACAGGAGGCAGAGAAGAACAAGCCCAATTGCTGGCAGCACCTTCTCCAAAAACATCAAGAGAGCGACACCTTGCAGCATCTAGTCATTTACCTGCAGCTCTATTATCAGCCCTCTGGCCACCACCAGCTCCTAATAACTCTCCCAAATCCTTGCACAGACACGAACAAGGCACGCTTGGAGTAGCTGCTCAGGAATTTTTCAGGAGGGATGCCAGGAGTGGGAGCTGAGAAGGCAGAGTGAGCTCTTCCCTGAGTGCCAGGGGGCAAACCAGCCACATGGGACATCCTCGACAGCTTTGAGGAGAAACCAAAGTGCTGGAAGGTAACTGCACCTCGAGCACTTCATCTCAGGCAACAGCTTGCCCCCAGTTCCTGCAGAGAACACCTAACCCTCTGTCCTCTCAGCCTTCACACTCCTTGGATTCCAGCAATCTGCAAACAGCCCAAACTGGTAACAACGAAAAAAGGGAGAGGAGGCAGAGAAGTCCTTAAACCAACACATTCTGCAACCGGGTTTGACAGTCCAGAGGTCAGGGCAGTCCTAAAACTGCACAGAGTGGTGATGAAACAGCCACCAGCACCTATGGAGGCCTAAATGCACAGATCCTGCCAGCACCAGGACAAAGGAAGAAGTCCTTCCTTTCCCAGGCCACACACAGCTGGTTAAACCTGGGGTTTGGCAGCAGCTCAGTTGGGATCTCCTCCTCTGGAAGAACCCCATGCCTTAAACATGTACATCATGTCATGGACACCACCTCACTTTCCACACCTGACCAGGCAGGCAACCACCAACAGCCCTATTTTGAACACGGGGTCAAAGGCAGGTGAAGTGCCATGGAATGACCTGTGTCTTACCCTTCTTCACTTGTACAAAGGAAAAAAGACAGACCCTTGAAGCCACCTCAGAAATGCTTCTGTTGGACCCCAGTTCCTACACAAGCTGTACGTACACCCAGCTTTTCTCCTGGGCTTATTGCTCCTTACCTCTGGCAGGTGTGGCTGTAGACTCCCTCCTAGGGTGCAGGATACACACGCTCACTCCTGTGCTCTGGGACAAGCTATCTTCCTAAAACACCTCCCGACTTCTCCTTCCTCCTTAACTCTTCATCGCTCTCTCCATTTTCAGGTGAGCAGCTGATTTGAAATAAAAACGTAGAACTTAGTGAACACCCCAAGACATCAGCTGAGACCCAAATCCTTCCCTCCTGCCTTTCAGACTTGGGGTTTTCATCCAGATTGGTGGTGGTGTCACTTGTCTGCTCACCATTCTTTATGAGCGTGGTCTCCTAAGTGCTCACAACCAGCCACACTCCTTCAACTCTCCCTTCTTGAGCAGGAGGGATGGATTTCCCCCAAGATGATTTAAGATCACACATCACCACCATGCTTGTCAGCCTCGAATCCCAGACCCTTAGCTTTAAGAAAGACCAGCTTTCTACCCCAAGTCCTTCACCACCTAGCTCATGCCTCTCCAGGAACCAGCTTTTAAGCTGGCAAAGCCCAAGACAACAGCACCACCCAGCGGCCCCTTCTCCAGCCACCACTTCCCAGAGCTCTGAATTCATGCTGGGTAGCTCTCCAAGGGCTCTGCACCTTGGGGGGCTTTCTCAGCACCACCCAGGCCCTTCAACTCCCTCAGCTTCAGGTGTGCAGGACTTCATTCCCAGAGGGAACAAAGCCCAGCCACACAGATAAGCACCAGGGATGGTTGTTTCTGGAGTGGTCGGGGTCTCCTGCTTTCAGAGAGTGTTGAGGTTCTTCCCAGGCAGCCCTTGGGTACCCTCCTGAGACCTTCAAACCATTCCTCACAGCTTTCCAACAGTTCTGAGGTGCCACTGCTCTGAAACCCACTGATGACCAAGGGAGCTTCCACATTGGTCAAGAGCTAAAGGGCACCTCAAATATGGAATTCCCAACCTGCTGGTGCTAGAGTGCTCCAGACCACAGAAGATCTTAACCAGTCCTCTCCCCACACGTGGCTTTTTGCTGAATAGTCATCCCAGTGTCCTTCTGCTGCTCTGCTTGCTCGAATTTACCTGGGACAAAGGGTTATCTTTCTGGTCTCCTCATGGGCAAGCTCACATGTTGAAGGAAGATCACTGTTGGCCTAAATTCCTCCCAGGAGCCCTACAATTACAAAGGCAACAGTCACGGGGCTGTAGCAAGAAAGGAAGAGAGGTCAGCTGGAGGTAGCTGAGCCAAAAGACCAGGAAAAAAAGAAAAACCCGAGAAGGAAAAGCAAATGGCAGTTGAGTTAAAAGCAGGAATATTAAACACTGCACGCCCTTGTTAGGCAAAGAGCTGGCATGGTCTCACCTCAGAAGGGATTTAGGTGCTTAACTGCCTCTGCAACCGATTCAAAGGCTCAAAATTCCTGAGTCTGTGAAGGTGAGCGTGGATTTAATAATAAAATGTTCTCCTACCTACCAGAAAGGCTGTTTTAAAAGTCAACTGTAATTAAATGCTGACAGGCCTGGGAGCTAAAGCCTTTTTGTAACAGTAGCACGGACACAGCGTCCCACTGTTCACACACTTCACGCTCTGCAGGGGCCAGTTTTCCTCCTCTTCTGTGGTGTTACTGGGACGTGGAACACCCCAAGAGTCTAACCCCACTCTCCTTGAGGCTTGCAGGACCACAGAGCTCCTTCCCACAGGATGTTTTCCCACTCACCCAGCCCACATCTGAATCCCAAACGCACTGGAGGATGTTTACCTGGCCACTAGAGAACCAGTTTGTGTTTCTCCTCCCTTCCCATCACAGAACCACAAGCTGGAAGTGCCCAACCAACACACTTGAGGCCGAAGGAGATGTGGCTGCTTCTTTCTGACCCATCCACAACCAACAAGCTGGCACTGGGGAGCTCCTCTGTTACCTTGGATGCATTCCTGCTCCCTCTTTGTGCTGCTGGAATAAGTCACCTTTCAGCTTGACAGCAGCTGCAGGATTGCAAGAGCCTCAGATAGTGCCAGTCATGCCAGGAGCTGCACAGGTGCCTAGGACAAATAGAAGAGATGATTGACCTCGTGCCCAGAGGACTCTGGAGAGGCCAAAGGCAGCCTGTTAAACCAGTCAGCAGCCCAGCTGAGCCAGGCTTAGCTCAGACCTCTCCTCAGCACCAAGTGCCACACACAGACCACACACCCTTTCTTAGCAAGGGCCCTCAAGGAGACAGATGAAACCGGGTGGTTTGTGCCACTAAAAACTTCAGGAGTGCCTGGGGAGACCAGGGCTCTTTTGGCCATCGTTAACTCTACCCCTAAACCACACTCCCTGGAGAAAGGAACAATTAAAAGCCCAAGGCAAGACCCGCAGCCACCTGGAGCAACAAAACCCCACCACACCACACCCCACACCCCCCAAACTGTCCAAGCTGTGGCCAAAGCTGAGCAGCTGAGCTTGCTTCCAGAGGGCAGCACTGCTGCCTGGGCCCCCAGGCTGGCTCCCAGTCCCCCCGGGGTGGACACTTTCTGCAGGCTGTCCTACAGAAAGCACTCAGAGGATCTTCCTGCAGCAGAAAGCTGAGAGATGGCAGGAAAGGCAAGCATGAGACAGCAAAAGCTGAGGCCTTAATTAGCTGTAGCTATGCTGTGTGTGGTTACAGAGCCATCAGCCACGCTTGGGAGCACTGGCTGCAAGCTCTGCTGAGGTGCTGCAGGCACATTTTTCCATCAGCATTCCAGTAGCTGGGGTTAACCCCCACCTCACACAACCCCTGAGCCAGGGTAAAGAATGATCCCGGGCTGTGCTAGGTGAGGTGGAGTCACAAATGAAATGAAGCATGTTAACACAGGCTGCATTTCTCTGCTAAGGCAGATGAGGAGGGTGCTGGAGGGCTCTCAGCAGGGAGAGAACCCAGTTGGCTTCCCCACCTTGTGAAATTTGCCCATTTCCAACCAGCTGCTGCAGTGATGGGAAAGGAGGAGCAATTGTTTCTGGGCTGGGAGGAAAAAATCAATCAGCTCTCCTAAATAAACCCAAGGGTAGGTCATATAAAACCAGGAGCTGCCCACCAGACCTCCACGACATGGTGAGCTGGGTGAGAAGGCAGTGGAAGAAGGGAGCTCTTGGTGCTGCTTTCTACTAGATCTCTGGGTACCAGATGGAGCTGACGGGGAGTTACCAAGCCACGATGCCATCATTTGCCCTGTGGCAAGTAAAAGGAAGAAGAACCTTTTGCTCAGGAAGTGTCCTGACTTGAGACCACCAAATATACCCCCTTTGACCCCAGCAGGATCATCCCACTAAGAGGTCAAAGCCAACAAGTCATGGGAAAGGAAGGAAATGCTGAAGGACTGAGGAGGCTGGAGTTGCAGAAGAAGAGGACAGGGGTTGCAGGGTGCCTTCAGCACCAGAACAGGCAAATCTGGACTTCTCAACAGAGAGAATGCTGTGCAAGAAGTAAATCTTGTGCTGCAAGTGTATGAGAAACCAGCTGACTCCAGCCCAGCTATGACTGGCCTGAAATACCACCAGTGACTGTTGGGATGGAGCCTGTTCTGCCAGAAAAAATCTCCAGTTCAGCAAAGCTACTTTTTAAGTTCTTCAAGAGCCTTTTAATGACTCTGAAGTTGTTCTTTCAGCCACTGGGAAGACATTCATCTAACTGACACAGCATTCAGCTTTAAACAAACAAGGAGCTGAACCAGTTCATCAGAATATTGCTGCAAATCACTGGAGAGGGAGGTTGGGCAACGTTCTGCCAGGGGCAGGCTGCTGTGGAAGGCAATTTTTAACAGCACTCAGGACAAGAGAAAAGATCTTCAGTGGGGCTGGGGTGGGTGGGGGTTTGCACTGGCCCCTAGACAGACTCCCTGCTCCACATGAATTTTAATGCGAGGCATTAATGGCAAGGAAGTCATAATGCCCTTTTCCTTTTCTTAGGTAACATGTAGAGGAAAAAAACAAAGAGGAAAAACCCACACAAGTCCTACCTCAAGCCCAAAACAAGGCAAACCACCTCCCTAACCCCTGCCATTAAACATTTACAGGCTGGGGATCTCAAACAACCAACCCCAAGCTTGGAGGCAGAAGTGTTGGAGTAGAGATCACTTTCCCTCTCCCCCCACCAAATCAGGGGCATGAAACAGAGATAAGAGAGGCTCAAAACCACTGCGCAGTTTCAGGAGCCTTTTCTGAGCACGTCCTATGAAAAACCCCAACCAGCCCCCCCTCACACTAACTCCATGGGTTCCTCTTGGACAATCCTCTACGTGCCAAGAAAAAACAAACAAAACCTCCCTCATCCTCTTACAACACGAAGAGCTGGAGCAGATCAATAGCTGTGCCCAGACCTTTCCAGCACTGTGAGGTAACTGTCAGCACAGCTGTACCCTGCTCCCTGCCACCAAAGGGCTCACAGGGTGAGCAGAGCTTCTCCTGCTACAAGAATGAGCCCCCAGAGCTGCTCCCCCACGAGCTCCAAACCTGCCGGCCAGCACGGGCCTCTCAAAAGAGCTGAGAACCTTCATGTGGGCCCCAAAAAGGACCACGCTGGGGATGCAGATCTCCTCTCCCAGCACCCGTGCAGAGCAGAGGTGAGTTGGTGAACTGCTGGCCAAAGGAGTGTCCCCATCGTAGAGGCTGCTGCAGGAACAGGGGTTTCTTGACAGCACCCAACTGGTGTGTCCAAGCTGCCCCAGCCTCATCTCCTGACTCTTCCTGCTGGATTTTTGCATGCTACAGAGATCTTGATGGGTTCCACTGAGCAAGAACCTACGTGAAAGCCAGCCTACAAACACCTCCCTCCCATCCCTGTTTGTGATCACAGCTTCTTGGTTGGATTTCTGTGAAGCTGCTTTGGAAGGAAGCTTCAACAACGGACACGAGGCCAAGATTTCAGCCAGGGCACCTCAGCCTCTCTCGTACCCTGCCAAATAAATAAAACCAGAAGCTGCATCACAGAATCATTTAGGTAGGAAAGGACCTCTAGGATCAAGTCCAACCTCTGTCCAACACCTCCCTGACCCCCTCTTCTTCAGTAAGAAGAGATCCAGCTCTGCCACAGGAGCCTGTCCCTTTCCAACATCCCCCTCTGCGGCTGGTGGGATCCCTCAGGAGCCCTTGCAGCAGGGTTGGCCCTGGACCATCTCAGTCTCTGTGACACCAACTTGTCTCTCCAGCAATCAACCCATGAAGTCCCTGGCCTAGCAGGGCTGAGGCTGCTCCTCAGACACCCCGTGGGGTTTGCTGAACACCATGGAGATGGTCTGGGTTCACAACACGTCAGGAAAAAATCCCATTAATCACAAAACATCCTGACCCTACAATGTTTCCTACATCAATTCCTATTTCACCTCAGCCCGAGCCAGGCCACCGAGCCAAGTCTACCACCCCGAAACCAGAACGTTTTGAGGATGCTCCAGCATGAACTGGAGTTAAAAGGAGGCCATAAAAGCTACGTCCTCCTAACAAGCCATCGTTGGACTCTACCCACCCCAGCTTTTTCAGTCGGTTGACATGATGCCAATCCCCTAGGAAATAACAAAGCAGAGGCAGCAAAGAACAAGGATGAGCAGGCTGGAAATGTATGTATGTTTGTACCATACACCTTGCCTGAGACCTTGGGAAGAGGAACCCAAGAAATGGGCAAAAGCCCTAGCTTAGCATGCACTGTATTTTTATTTCTGCTGCCATTTTTTATACCCCTGGATTGAAACCTACACCTGAGAACAAGCAAAGTCTCCTACACAAACAGGCTCTGCCCACGACAGGGGTTTTACACCCAACCTAAGGCAAAATAAATCACTTCTCCACTTACTCCCAGGAGGGAATGCAGTCCTTGCCACTGCTGCATTTCAGCCAGGATCTCAGAGGAGCTGGAGCCAGGTCAGGCACAGGGAGCAGTGTGTGTGACTTGAGCTAGGGGGGCTCTCACTTGCTCTGTCTCCCCAGCAGGCTGCCAGCCCCAGCCCTGCTCCCTGCCCGTGTCCCAGCCCGACAGCTCAGGGCTGGAAGGCTGCTCCAGCTCAGCCACGCCAGGATTAGTGTTATCCATGTGTTAATGTTCACCCAGAGAGCACCAACAGCTGGTGCCTGCACGGAAGACCTTCCAGTGACAAAACCTCTGCTGTTAATTCAGCTTTTTCTCCTCTTTCCCTTAATCCGGGGTGGGGGGGGGGCTCGCTCCACTCCCCTCCCTCCAGAGATCAGCACTGAGCTCATTCAGCAGGGTGGCCATTAATCACTTGAATGCTGTGGCTCTGGCCAAGCCAGGAGGTGACCTCTTCCTCCTCTTGCCTCTTCCCAGAGCCATTCCCTGTCAAACACAACTGAGGGGGGACACGGTGACCTCGCGTGGCAGGTTCTGCAGATGGCCCTGCCACCCCCCTGGCCCCAGCTCCTGCCAGCCCCACATCCAACCTCTCCTCACAGACACTGACAGGTTCCCACGGCTGCATTTTGCAGTGCACAAACTCCCACGCTACTGATGCTGCAATGATGGCTTTTGGTATCTTTTAAAGCAAATAAATAAGTTCTACTGGCCAGGAGGCCGGGCCAGTGACCCCTTTCGATGAGGACGTTAGAGAATCATTTAGGTTGGAAAAGACCTCTAGGATTATCAAGTCCAACCTTTGTCCAACATCCCCCTGACCCCCAGACCACGTCTCACCACATCTACTTGGTTTTTTGAATACCTCCATCAAAATATCCCAGTGACAAACCCCAGACCAGGGCTGCCTTCCTTCTTGGTTATTGAATCAAGCACCTCAGCCCTGCAGAAGAGCAGAGCAGGAGGCTGGGAGGATTGGACAGTTAATATATTAATACTATATTTTGAATAAGGTATTACAAAGACACAAGGAGCTATTGATATTTTAAAGATGAAAAGACTGAGGCGAAGAATGATTTACTGACAGTTACACAGAGAGTCAAAACAGAGGCTGGGAAAACACCCTTGGAGTCCCTACACCCAGCTCTGCTAAAACCCCTTGGAGAGAACAACTGCACACTGGGGTTTTTTTTCCCCTAAGATATAACTTAATCATTACCACATAGATACTTCCCTGGCCTATGTTTAACAGGTTCTGGGGAGTTTTTTCTATGTCACTGTCATTTCACGAATAGATTCCTGGAGTCTTTAATTATTGGAAAAATCATCCCCTCAGTCCTAATCCCATTTTATATACAACTCCATCATTATGAAGTTTGCTTCAATGGGAAACGCTCGAAATCAGTAACTGGCACCAAATCATAGGAAATGACATTCTACCTACGAACTGCTGCTGTTCTGAGCAGCATCTGTATTCAGAGAACTTCAAATCCTCTCTGCAGGGACAGAGGAGAAAAGGAGGCAGAATTCTGCCCGTGGCACAGCAATTCAAAGACTACCAACCAGCATTCTAACCCGTATCCCAAGCGCAAGCACCTCCCCAAAACCCCCACACCAACGTTGGAGGACGCTGGATTAAACCACACAAGAGTCTCTAGGCAAGGATCTCTTACCACGGGAGGAGAAGGGGACTGAAAACCCACCATCACCAGTGCAGACCAGCTCAGAAACCTTCTGCAGCCACAACACCAACCCAAAATCGCCTCTGCTGGGAGCCTGGGGATAGATGGATGGAAGCCAAGAAAGGAATACTGACAAACTGGGGGGGCTGAGGTACTGCTGGAGCTCGAGGTTTCTCCTGATGGCTGGGCAGGAGGGTCTAAGAACATCTCCTCTCCTCTTGGTGCTGCGTCTGTCCTACATAAAACCAACCACAGCTCCAGCCCGGCGNAAAACGTTCTGAT
Source organism: Brachypteracias leptosomus (assembly GCA_013401335.1). Classification (NCBI taxonomy): domain Eukaryota; kingdom Metazoa; phylum Chordata; class Aves; order Coraciiformes; family Brachypteraciidae; genus Brachypteracias; species Brachypteracias leptosomus. Next base: position 128,794 of record VYZX01032770.1, read on the forward strand.
AATTGGTTGTGACTTTGCTCCTTCTGAGGCCAACTTGGCAGGCAGGGGTTTTGTGAAGCTTTCTGGAACGGGGAGCAGATAACCTGCCCCAGAATTGCTGGGTGCTCCGTGGTGGCTTTCAAAAGGAGGCTTTATTAGGACCCAGCCTTGTTTACTCCTTGCAATGAGCACTGTCATCCCGATTCCTGTAATTAAATCCACAATTCCTGACAGCTCAGACTGCAGGAACAATTGCACTCTTAGGCAGAGTAAGTTGTTACTGTCCAGGCTGTGGCCAAGAATGTTTTAAAGGCTCCTACTCTGTGTTTCAAGTAAATCTGAACTGAGTCTTCATCCATTCCACCTCGCTTCATTTCTGGAGCAAAGACCTGAAAATCTGCCCTTTTACCAGGCAGACTTGAAGCCCATACCAGGATTTTCTGCCATACTCTTGCTTCAGCCCCCTGCAACATCAATATTATCACTGATCAGCAAATGATACACGATGCATTTCATATAATCCCAAGTCTCTATCCCACAAACTCATTTCCCACACAGGAAAAAAAAAATCTGAAGCTGGTCCCAGCGTTTCAGAAATCCTTGAGAATTCACACCCCAAATACACCAAGAACACACCAGCTGAAATCAACCCCTTGTGCTGTTATCAAGTACCAACAATCTACAACATCACTTCTTAATGATTTCTTAACTCTTAAGCACTGAAAAAGTCTTTCCAAGGACTTTTATTATTCCCCAGTCAACGGTTGGAGAACGCCAGAGGAATTCCAGGCACAAAAAAGAAAAGGACATTTCATCTGAAATGAGCAGGTAACACAGAACCACAATAACCAACAACATGCTTTGCAAGGGGGTTTTCAGAAGGCAGGCATGAAATCATTCACAACTGTGGAAAGCAGGAGGAAGCAGCTCGTAAAACACAGCACTTGAGGGGTGTGTGCTGTGGGGTTTGTGTTCTCTGCACCTGAGGCAGAAGTGGCTCAGGGAACACCTCAAGCTGTGCTAGAGCAGCAGCTCCTCCACAAAGGTCTCTCCTTCTCACTACCAGAAGATGAGAAAGGATGCAGCATCTTCCATCTCTAAGCACCCAGGAGGCCCAGGGGAGACCTGGGGGAGCTGGAAGCCACCCCTGACATCCAGAACGTGCTTAAGGAAAGGCTGAGAAATGCATCCTTGGCAGATGGAGGCACTTGGCAACATTTTCTTCTTCCTTTTACGGTACCTATCGAGCAAACAGACTTTCCTACAGGAAGAGAGGACTTAGCAACAACAACCACCAGCTCTGTTTTATTAAGAGTCTGATAAAAAAAGAAAAAGACCACCCCAACAAACGTGCTAGAGAACGGAAAGCCTCTTAACATCCTAGTTTGCAGTGCACAATGAGAACAGGGGCAAAAACTCATCTGGTCTCGATGGAATTTCAGCCATATTTCAATCCAATTCAGTGCAATCTGTGAAGAAATCCATCCGTTCACATTGTCAGGCATCACCTTTTTGCATCTCACAATCAAACTCCAGGTTATACCAGAATTCCCCGACCAGCAAAACCAGTTTTTACTTTGGTCTTCCTCAGAGCAACGAGATCTCCATTAAAAATCATGTCCAGTAAAAAAAAAAACCCTCGAGATAGCTAAGAATCCACTCCCTGCTTGAAAATTAGATAGTTACTGGGCACGAAATAAATTAAAAACACAATAAAATACTCCAGAAGAACTTACTGGTCCGATTAGAAACAGGCTCAATATTGGGGAACTCTCAGAACTCTGGTATCTTCTGCATTTGGGTGTTACTGAATGGGACAGGGAGCAGCCCTACTGACTGATGCAAGAATTTCCCTATCCAGGAGGTTGGTTTGTTCCTCACAATCACATCAAGAGGGTTGAGTCCTGCCTCTCCAGAGGCCTTCTACAAAAGCAGGAGCTGCACTTCAGGCTTTGATCGCCCAGATGTTTGGCAGGGTGCTTCAAAGAGGATTATAATGTGCTCAAAAACTCCTTGACCTGCAAAAAGAAATAAAGAAGTGTCAATCCAACTATTTATCAACAGAAATACACAGGAGCTGCGTTTACCTCTTCATTGCTTTATGCTTTACTACAGCCTGTGGGAAAAATAACCCTGGGCTTGGCTATTTCTTGTCCATCAAGGACTTTTTGAGCCATGGTACCTGTGATTTAGGAGGTGTGGAGAGAGACACGTTGGGAGTGATGCTGATTCCTCCCCTGGGCCTGAACTACAGCCCCACATCACTAATTAATTCTCTTAAAAGCAGCTCTAAGCTAAACACGAGGAGACAGTGACCACCTCAAAAGATCTGTCATTTGGGGAACACCAAGCCACACCCAGTAGCAGAGCATTGTTCATGTTTCATGTCAAATAACAACCCGGTGCATCTAACCAGGATGTTCCCTGGAATTTGAGGGTAGCAAAGAGATGATAAAACAATACCCAGCAAAACCATCACGCTGGGAAAAAACTCTGACAGTGTAGAGCAATCCCCTCCAAAGCACAGGGGTAGGAAGAGGTGGCAGCAAGGACCCCACCACCTTTTTTAAGACCTAACTACCCAGCAGGTAAGAGGCCTGAGGAATATGGGGTGTGGGCACCCAACTCCCAGCTCTCCATTGCAAAGCATCTACGCTGTGGTACAGCCTGAACTGGGAGCATCTTCCCCTCTGTCCACTCAAGCCAGGCTCCTGCACAGGAAGGGATGGACAATTCCCTGGAGAACAAGGGATTATCCTGTTGGCTCCCGTGCACTGAGCACATCTGGAACCATCCTGTCCAAGTTCCTGATGTGAAATGGGGACAGGCCTTGGATCCCCTTCCCCAGCTGGGACCCCTCCCTTCCTAGTTGAGGGCTGCTGGAGGTGGATTAAAGAGAGGGGTCAAACCCCTCGGTGCAGAGAAGGGAACACCCAGGTGTGCTACCACTGGGAAGGTCTCCAGCTCAGAAAGCAGCACAGCCACACTGCCTGGGGAGCATTACCATGATTTATCACTTATCACTGATGATTTAGAGCC
>VYZX01032770.1:136465-164145 GCA_013401335.1 Brachypteracias leptosomus
TGAAGACTAAAAAGAGGCATTACTGGTGACTTCCCCCAGCACAGAAATCATTAATCTGCCACCATTTCAAAAAACAGCTCAGGAAATTCGAAAAAGAGCTCTTTAGAAGCCAATTAGTGGGCTGTAAACCACCAAAGTAGGGATCAGGAAACTAACTGACACCCTTGGTGACTCCCATCCTGGTTTACACGCCAAAAAAAAGCCCAAAAAAGGGAAGATATCTCGGTGTGAACAGCCCAGCACTTTTCCTGGTGTTTAGGGGAGTTAAATGGGGTTTTCTTGTTGTTGAGGAGTATTAAATATTAGGGGGTTGAGCTGAAAAGTCTGCGTTCAAAGAGGTGTTTTCCAACCGGGAAAAATCTTATCCAGGACTCCTGAGTGTCTTTTAAGGGGAATAAGTTAAAAATTGGAATAGAAAACTTATATATATATATATATATATAAGTAGATGGATGGGTAACCAGGCAGATAAATAAACATAACCAGGACTGCCCTGGGCGGGAAGAGACCTTCCGAGGTCATTTAGCAGCGAGAGGGGCCACCACCACCACCACCAGCAGCGGCGGCGGCAGCGCCCGGTCCCGCTGTCGCGACAGCCGCGACTCACTCACCGATATTCCCCTCCACCGCGCTCTTCTTGATCCCGCCCTGCGGCCGCCGGCGCTTGGGAGGAGTCGCCATGACGGCGGCGGCAACGAAGAACGGACGGAGGAGCCGGGGATGGAGGAGGCAGGNAGGTCAGCCAGGGTGGCTGTGCTGTGGTCAAGCTGTTCCTGCCCTGCTGGGGGTACGAAGATCTTCTACAGCTCACCAGGGGCAGCTGGGGTGGCAATAAAATTGCAAGTGGCTGACAGAAAAAGCAGCATTTCAAACAATTTAGCAGCAGTTCTTTATTTCCTAGACATTTTAGGGGGCACCTGGGCAGCACTCTGCTCTCACCTGCTTAGGTCACCTTTGCTGAAAGTAACTTCTGCCCAGCTTTTTCCCATCCCTTGCTCTGATGTGTAAAATAGAACAAGCTCTTAATGACTTGGTAATATACATCCTGCTGTTAAGGAATATTTTTTCCATAATACACCAAGGGAATGGAAAAGAGGGACTCAAATATTGTGCTAAGAGCCAGCAAAAAAATTGCTATCACATAGATTTTCTGAAATGCCAGGTCTATGAAACGGAGATTTAGGGGTCTTGTGAAGTGACAGCAACATTTGACTTTTTTTTGGTCGGTTTTCAAAAAGTTTCACTTTCTTCCCTTTCATCCTACCTCAGAATCCTCCTCAGCTTTGTGCTGAACATTGCACCATCTAGCCAAAGGCTCGGGAACAACTTCCCACTCTTCACCAGCTTGTTTGAGAATCTTCACAAAGGTCGATTTCCCAGCAGCTGTAGAAAAAAATATCCAGGAATAATGGCAGTCAAAAAACCCCCAATAGCAGCACCGGCAGGGGGATTGGACTAGATGATCTTTTGAGGTCCCTTCCAAGCCCTGACATTCTGTGATTCTGTGATTTAATGATGACACAACTCTGGCTTCTGGGCCCATAAATGAACCTCCCACACTCGGGTACTTCTGACTTCTTAACAAGCATGAATCAGAGTCCATCGTGTACCAGAGATCATCAATTAAGCATCAAAAATTAAAATCCAGTTGCTTAATATTTAACAAATATCAATAGCCATGATAAGCCTTGGCCCAGATCATTCTTGACTAAACTCTATAAAGTTACACTTGTAAATAAAACACGTAGTCTTAAATTTTTAAAGATAGTGATCCAGCCTCACACACAAAGTCCTAAGTTAGGGTGGAGATATTAAAAAAAAGGCAAAATGTAAAGCAAAGTGGTGGTTTCTGAAATGAAGACTAAAAAGAGGCATTACTGGTGACTTCCCCCAGCACAGAAATCATTAATCTGCCACCATTTCAAAAAACAGCTCAGGAAATTCGAAAAAGAGCTCTTTAGAAGCCAATTAGTGGGCTGTAAACCACCAAAGTAGGGATCAGGAAACTAACTGACACCCTTGGTGACTCCCATCCTGGTTTACACGCCAAAAAAAAGCCCAAAAAAGGGAAGATATCTCGGTGTGAACAGCCCAGCACTTTTCCTGGTGTTTAGGGGAGTTAAATGGGGTTTTCTTGTTGTTGAGGAGTATTAAATATTAGGGGGTTGAGCTGAAAAGTCTGCGTTCAAAGAGGTGTTTTCCAACCGGGAAAAATCTTATCCAGGACTCCTGAGTGTCTTTTAAGGGGAATAAGTTAAAAATTGGAATAGAAAACTTATATATATATATATATATATAAGTAGATGGATGGGTAACCAGGCAGATAAATAAACATAACCAGGACTGCCCTGGGCGGGAAGAGACCTTCCGAGGTCATTTAGCAGCGAGAGGGGCCACCACCACCACCACCAGCAGCGGCGGCGGCAGCGCCCGGTCCCGCTGTCGCGACAGCCGCGACTCACTCACCGATATTCCCCTCCACCGCGATCTTCTTGATCCCGCCCTGCGGCCGCCGGCGCTTGGGAGGAGTCGCCATGACGGCGGCGGCAACGAAGAACGGACGGAGGAGCCGGGGATGGAGGAGGCAGGAAAGGAACGACCCGGGGTGGGGACACAGGAGGCCCGCGCGCGCGAGCCGCCAACGGTCGTAACGGAAATAACGGCCGCGCTCGCGCCCCCCACTTCGAATCTGGCGCGAGCGCGGCCTGTGACGTCACCCCCCCCGCCCCAGCGCTGCCCTACGGGAGGCGGCGAGGGTCAAAAACAACCAGGGGAAAGGGGAGGTGAGTGGAGCTCGGAGCTGCCGATGCAAGGCGGCGCTGCGGAAGGACGAGCGCGTCGATGGGGTCCGCCGGTACCGGAGCAACGAGGGGCTCGGTTCTCGGCGCTGCCCCGGTTCCTCGCAGCCCCCAGGCGAGGCTGGAACCCCGGGGTGCGCGCCTGCACTGGAGGCCGCACGGAGGGGACCGAACGATGGTGGTGAGGGACCGTTTCTGTTCAAACTCCCCAATGAATCCCTTCCGAGGGGGGGGGTTAAAGGTCTGAGGGGCACTGCTGAAAACCCTAAAAACCCCCCAAAGAGCCACCACACCCCTCCTTGATGGTGCTTTACCCAGCCTCTGACCCGCTGGGCTCTGGAAGGACCCATGGAGGTTGGACTTGGTGACCCTGGAGCTCTTCTCCAACCGGAATGAGCCTGGAAGTATAAATTAAATGGGAAAAAACATCCCCAAACCTGCAGCCAACACCCGCTGCTGTAAAAGCACAAGCGGCAAACGTGCCGGAGATGAGGCTCCTGCACTGACCCAACCCAAGAGCTGGGGAATGGGATAAAAAGCAGGATTTGTAACCACCTTCCTCAACCCCAGAGCTGCAGGTGGGGCAGGACTTACCCAGCAGAGTCGTGGACCCAAATCTCTGAGAAGGAGCCCAGGACGGGGGCTAAGAGGTGGTTAAAATGGTTATGGAGAATCACACAGCGAGCACCGGGTAAATTCGGGTCAGGAAACATGGAAATGAAAAGGGGATCAGGTTGGTTTATTGCTCTTGTGGCTGCCTGTGGTACAAATATTCACAAATCCGGACAAAGCAATTACAAAAAAAAAATTTAAAAATCTAATTTTGGGTGTGTCATGTTCTTATGAGTACAATATACAGAAAAAAAACCCCCCTATCTACAAAGATAATTTAGAAACAAGGTCAAGAAAGGAAATCAAGACAACCATGGTCAAACTATCTACAAATAAAAGATAATTTAGAAACAAGCTCAAGGAAGGAAATCAAGACAACCATGGTCAAACCATCTACAAATAAAAGATGATTTAGAGACAAGCTCAAGAAAGGAATAAAAACAATCATGGTCAAACATAGCTATTTATTTCTCTTATAAACAGCCTTCAGTTTCTTATGGAAAAAAAAAAAAGACCCCACCCTAGGATTTAAATATTCTGCCCCATCACATACAACAATCTGTATACATTATTTACAACTCTCACATCAACACGTTGCAGGTTTTGCAGACATTCAACTCTTGGTTTTTTTGTGGGATAATCCAAAGCTGTCCTCGTGGAAAACTAAAAGACCCAGCAGTGACTACAACCTGAAGCACTATTGGCACCGTTAGCTTAAGGAAGGGTTCTCAGCTCGCAATTTACCTTTTACAAGGCGTTTTCCCCCCCGAAATCTCAGCATTCGAAAGGAGGAGGAAAGGTTAGTGTTGCTTTCTTAGCATCTTCTCTTTTTTTTTGCCTTCAAAAATGGCCTTTTTCGTTTGGGAAATCTATTTTTTTTATTGCATTCTTCTCGCCCTCCCGTCGCCCATCAAGCAACACACCCCCCAAGTAGGAAAAAAGCCATGAAAATAAGTGTTCCCTCCAAAAAATGTCACGAGTTGCAAACGTACAAAAATAATGAGTATAGTTTTAGTGGCTATAAAAATTAATCTCCCCTAAAAATACAATACTCTAGGAAAACCTCTTCTGGGAACTGGGTCTCCCAAAGGGCCTTGGGCTGCAGTTTTTAAGCTGGCAGAGAGGAAATGGTGAGAAAAGGGGGAAAAGAAAAGGTCTAATACTTCAAAGAACCACTTTTAGTCTCGGCTGAAAGGAGGAGGAGGGGATTAAAAGAGGAAATATGGATTAAAAGAGGTGTGGGTTAAAAGAGGAGGTATCTAGGAGAAGATGACAGGCATCCATGAAGCCTCCAGTGGTTTTACTGGTGCAGTCTGGGGATAAAAATAAAAAAAGAGCGAAGGAAAGGAGAGTGGGAATCTTCTGGTGAAAGGAAAACTGTGGCTTTTTAAATAATCTGACCCAAAGAGGGGGTTTATATACAGTAAGACAGCACCTGGGGGGGAAAGGGAAGGGTGGGCGTCCCAAGAGGAGGTGTTGAGGCTGAAACTGGGTCTGGAGGGTGAAGAGAAAGGGAGGGGAGAGGAGCAGAAGGGTCTGCAGGGGAAGGAAAGTCCATAGCAGCAAGGAGAGCTCACTGGCGAGTGAGCATCGGGGGGGCTGGGAGAGGGCCCAGGTCCTCAGGGCTGAGGAAGGCCACAGCTCCTCCAGCTCGCCGAGGACAGGCAGGAGTTGAGAGCTCTACATTGCATAGTAAGCAGGGAAAGGACCTTGGTGCTGGCAGCCGGGCCCCCTGCCCCTGGAGAGCTGTGTCCTCCTCAGCTACCCCTGCCCTGACCCAAGGCATCTCTGCCAACGTGGTGTCCACACCACCTCCACAAGGTCACCGCTGGCCGTGGTGGCCCAGCCCGAGCCAGCAGAGCCCACCCCACCCCACCTCGAGGTAGATGACCTCATGAAGCTCCCACCCCCGGCTGAACACCACCCCAAAGCACAGGACTGCAGGGAGCCCAGCAGCACCTTCCACCACCACCACCACCACCGGGAGGGTTTGCTCTGGTGACCCCTCAGCAGCGCGGGGTGTGCTCAGGGTGGGTTGGTTTGGGGGGTGAGGGGGTGTCCTCCCCTTCCCCCCCGAAAAATGCACTATTTGGGTAACACATTCACTCAATCCAGGTCCTGTTTGTGCAACGGGGCAGCTTGGACCCCACATCTCCACCTGCCTGCACTGGGAGAGCACAAACACCACCCAACGCCTGGTCCCACAGCTTTGGGGAGCAAAAAAAAAACCCAATGAAAAAGCTGCAACCACAGGGAGAGCAGGGACAGGACATCCCCAGCGCTGCACGCTCCATGTGGTGTCCTCACCAGGGGTTCCTACAGCTCTATCAGGCAAACCATGATCTCCAAGCCTTTATTACATGCCTAGGAACTATGCTCTGGAGGGGGTCTCCTACTGCCAGCTACTCATGACAACAGAAGATGCTGCCCACATCATTTCTTTGTGCAGAATACATTCTGATGGGCTGAGCTGCAGCAGATGCCTCTGAATTTCTAGGTATTGAAAGGAGTTTTTCTGGCTATGCAAACGATTTCTTCCTGGCTATTCAAAATAGTTTTTCTGGCTATTTAAAGGAGTTTTCCTGGCTATCTAAAGTACTTTTTCTGGCTATTCCAAGTATTTCTTCCTGGCTATTCAAAATAATTTTCCTGGCTATTCAAAGTATTTTCTCCTGACTATTTAAAGTCGTTTTTCTGGTGATTTAAAGTAAAAAAAAAAAAACCCCAACCTTCCAATCTTGCAGAGCAGAAGGAAGCCCAAACTGCCAAGTCCCACCCTGCTACCACCCCAAGCAAACCCTCCCTGGGAAATATTTTGGTTTTTGGCATTTCTTGCTGGTGCCTGACACCAAAGCAACGTGGCAGAGTTAAGTCTGAGGGAGGAGATCTCCTCTTGAGCACCTTGGAGCAGGTTTCTGCCAGTCCCAGGCCTGACACGAGCTCCAGCCCCTCTGCTGAGAGCAAACACGAGGCTGGGGAGGCAAAGCCACTAAACCCAGCTGGGGGAAGGCCACATCTGGGCTTGGTTTCCTCAAGAACAGAGAACCAGAAAGCTCCCCAAAGCCACCAGCCCACTCCCATCGCTCCTGTCCTCTGCTGGAGCTCCTCTCCGTGGGGGACACCACCATCCCCTTCAGGAAAACCCAAGGTGGTCCCTGGAATTCTATTCCCTCCAAGACACGTTTCTGGGCACAGAAAAGCCCAGAGCTCCTCCACAGAGCCAGGTTCTTAATCGATAAATGAGAACCATCACTAGTTCTTTGTCAAGCCAGAATTCTCTGAGCGTTTCCTACCCCAGTGCATTTGTTTTTTTTTAAAATATTGTCTATTTTCCCTAGCTGTATTTGTGCAAACTAACTGCTCGTTTGGCAAACGCCACGAAACCCAACACAAGTGACTGACCCACCTTGGATGCTTTTTATTAAAAAAATAAAAGCAGCTATGAAAAGCCCAACCCAGTGGCCACAGATGTGGAACTCCCTGCTAAGCACAGATTCCTGGTCGTTTTGACACCACCTTCATCCTTCTGCCTTAGCCACCACAACTTCCCCATTGCTTTTCTTGGTAAGAAATATCTAGTTCTGAAAAAGTCTCTATTCATCTCTAAAAAAATAAGACAAGTATTTGTATTAAAAGCTGGAGATCACTGATTTCAGTAAGTTATGGCTTTTTTTTTTTTTTTTAGTGTAAGCATATATATTTTTTTCTTTTCTCTCTAAAAGAAGTTACCAGTAAGTGTCCTGGGTGTTAGTTGGTATTTTGTTTCCAGCAATGTTCAGTACTGTGTGTGCTTTGCACCTCAGAAGAGAGCCTGCCAAGGCACTTAGAGAATGGAAGCAAGTCTTGTAGGGACTTGATGAGAATGGGCTACCACTGACACGACACAAGAACCCATCCACCAGCAGAGTCAACCCCCTGGCCAAGCACGTTTCCTTTAGAACACTCAGCTAAAATTCCACAACGAAGAACAACTATAAAAAACCCAATAAAAATTTAAAAAAAAAAAAAAAAAAAAAAAAAAAGAGCTATTAACCACCTGTCACTAACAGAGAAAAGATTTCCCCGAACGAAAGCACAGAAAGGAGATCTTGGCTGTCAGCAGGAACAGCACAGGGGGTTGGGTTGGGTTGGTTTTGCTTGAAAAAAAACCCAAAGGAACCAAAAAAAAAACCCAGATACCACACGCCTGCTCAAAGAAACAAGTGGCTTCAAGAATCCTCTTCCTTTTATCTGTCCTTCGAGGTGAGTTTTTCAATCAGTTCTTGGAGCGGTGCAAGTTCTCTTCTGTCAATAAGGTTGAATTCCTGAGAGGAGGAGGAGGAGGAGGAAGAGGGTTTTAGCTGTGCAGCTGGGGTGGGAAGTCTTCTGCAGACACAACTGATGGGGCAGCAGGCTCTCCGAGTCCTGCTTCAGCCACTACAGCACTTGCTGGTGGTGTGCCCTTGGCTGGGGAGCAGCACCCAACTGCCCACAGCTTTTCACCCCACTTACAGCAAGGAATTGTAAGAGTATGTTGAGTTTTTTCTATAAGGAAGGGGGGGAATGAGTGTTCTACTGAATTATTGGGTCAGCAACCCTTTTTGGCATCCAGTTTTGCAGATACTTAGCTGGAAACTTCCCTTGAACACCCCTAGTAGTAAATAAAGGTAAAAATGGGGTTGGGACACCGAGTGTCCCGGGGGTGTCCGCTCCCAACGCCACAGCCCTGGGGGAAGTGAAGGGGCAGGACTTGGAGAGGGCTTTCTGAGGAGCACCATGCTGCTGCCACCCTTACCTGAACAAAGAAGATAAAGTGCTTGAAGGAAGTGTTGAGGTGTGCCTCCTCCTGCAGCTGGATGACGGGGTCAAAGTGCTGGTGGTAGATGTGGGCGTAGACGCGGAACAGCCGCTTCAGGATCGTCTTGGCCACCGACATGAAGTTCTTTGGGAAGGGGACACCTGGGGGTGAGGCAGCAGGTGGGTTCTTTCTCCACACCCGCGCTGGGTTGGTGTGTTTTGAAAGGCATCCTAACCCAGCCCTCCCTTCTTGCACAACAAGCTGGTTTCACCCAGTAAATTACAGGACATGACGATCCTAGAGGGCTTTTCCAACCCCATTCCACGCCGTGCCCTCCTCAGGAACACGCTCCTTTCAGCCATCCCAGTGAAAACCCCTCTCACCAGACCTCTGGCACTGCACAGCTTTTATTAACATTGCCTAGCAGCTCCTGGGAGCCATCCTGCCTTTAGCTGACGCGTCCACAGGCTAAAAAAAGAGAGAGATTCACCACCTAAAAAGCTTAAACCCGTCCAGCTCCTCACCCTGTAGCTCTTTTCCCAGCAAGCTGAGGTAGTTGCTCATCTCTGTGGCCTTCAAGTCTCTTTCTGAATCACTACCTTTCAGAAAGGCATCCCAGTAACAGAAAAAAAAAAACCCCAAATCTCCAGGCAAACAGATGCTGCAGTTCCATATAGATCAAGTCCTGCTGGAGTCTTCTGAACACGGGTTTAATATTAACTGTAATTTCTTAATATTAGGTGTGTGAGTAGTGGACTTCTACCCCAGCTCTGCTCTCTCCTGACACAGAAACTCTGCTCCCGGGATTGAGCAAGGAATATTCAGCTTGTTGCCACTTCTTCCCAACTAACCAGCCTTCTCTGCACCTCTCCTAACCCCTAAGTAACAATAAACACCGCTGGGTTCTGAGAGGCAGCCCCAATTCTCTGAGGGGGCTTAGCAAAAATGCACCAAGTGCTTCAGAAAGGACCCACAAAGGGAAAGCAATTAAGAAATCTCCCTTTTCCCACAAGGATCACAAGCCTGTGAGTAGAGGGGCGCTGGAAAACTGCCCCTTTGGAGCTTGAGAAGAGTCCTCCATGCCTCTAGAAGCAGCATCTTCTTCTTGGTAGTGTTTGCAAACGGGTGGTTGCTCATGATTTCCCTCCTGCTTTTCTGACTGAAACCTCTTAAGAACACGGATCTTTCATCTCCACTTGAAAAGGAAAAAATTGCCAACTCCAGATGTAACTCAGCTGCTTTGGAGGTAAGGCCTCGGAGAAGTTCCTCCTGAGGACCAAGCATCTCTCCTGCATCAAAAAGCTGCCAGTTTGTACCCGTTCGAAGGTTTTCAGACCCTTCTCCTGATTTCTAAGGAAACAACCCATCCTTCAGAAGGAAAACCCACCAGACTGGCTCCCCAGAGGCAGTTATTGAGGAGGAACAGACCTTCCTGCACTCACAACTGTGACAGGGGTTCACCAGGAGCACTGACACAGGGACCAGAGCTCACCCAGAACCACACACATTTTATCTGAAGAGAGGAAAAAGCCTTTTTAGATCCATCATGTCACCTCTTCAAGCTGCCCTGCTCATAGGCATTGAGGAGACCTTGAAATGCTGCGAGGCTTGACTCTCCCTGTCCAACTGCAATGCAAAGACATCGTTGAATTTGACTGGTTTACCTATTTTGGAAGGAAATAGTGTTTCATCATCCAGCTGGTCCTGCACCCAGGTCATCAGGTAATCGATGTACTTTGGAGCTGAGCACTTGATTGGCTTCTTGATGTTGGTGCCATCTGCCCAGTGGTACTCGTACCTGGGTTGGGGTGACAGCAAGGAGACATGGTCTGAACACCAAGGGAATCGTCCAGCTCAAGGCTTGGAAGGCTGCTCTTCCTGCTCCCACAGCCTCCCCCAGCCCCTCCTGGAAGCCAAAGCTCCAGCAGCTCCCGAGCCAGCAGCTTGGGGAATGCCACTGACACAGGTCTGGATTCTCTGTGCCTGCATTTCTGGAAAACCACCTGATATGGTGAGTTAGGGGGTTTGAATGGAGGGGGATTCTCAACCCTTCAGTCAGGTGCCAGGCTCAGTCTGGAGCAACTCGACGACACCCTAAAAATCTCATCTAAATAATATACACAGAGAAGCAGCCTCCCTCCTTCCTCACCCCCAGCACTGAGGGTTAATGCTGCATTTTTTAGAGGAAGGGGTGCCACAGAATGACCCTTTCAGCAACACAGCAGCTATGTCCTGACAAAAATAGTCATCTAGGGAACGTGAGAGTATTCCAGCCTCACACAGGGGGTCTGATGTTCATTCCTAGGCTGTTCAAAGGCCTGGGGTTTGCAAGGGGGGGAAAAAAAACCCCTTACTACAAGATTAATACATCACTGCAAACAAGTCAAGAATCCTAGCCCAGCTTCTTCAACACACACAAAAAAACAAACCCTTAAACCAAACACACAGATAAAAATTGTCCTATACTGGAATCGTTTGAGCTGCTGCAGGAAATGGAATTAAACAAGTACATATCTAGCTGTGGTGAGAGAAACAAATTAACCTTATCATGACAAGCAGTTCCTCCTCAGAAAATGTGTTTTCAGAAACTGCTGCAGCTCAGGGGAGGCTTTCAAGGGCAGAGCAAGAAACATGCAGTCCAGGGGAAGAGCTGAGAACCCCCCACACCTCTGCTCCAATCCAGCCTGACTCCAGCCCAAGCTCTTCCCTTCTCCCACAGCAGCCAGCAGACAGTGAGCTGTGCTGGTGCCCAAGCTCACCCCAAACTTCTTCTGCACAAGATAAGGGTGAATTTCTACCCCTTGGGTGCTCCCACCCCTCCCCACGCCGCTGGGGCAGGTTTCTCCTGAGTGTTTCTGTGACATTTTACAGTCACTGAGAAGGCAGCAGTGCCCCCTCTCACCACTCACTCAGAAATGCAGGGGGATTCTCCTCTTTGGGAGACACAGAGCAAGAAAACCCACTAACTCTGGATATCTTTTGAGGTCCCTTCCAATCCCTGACATTCTGTGATTCTGTGATCTGTACAGAAGCAAGAATTGAAGGGGTGCAACTCCTCTGAGGGACAGGGCAGGGGATTCCCAGCCAGGCTACTGAGAACTGTGGCCAAGTTTAGTTCTACAACACCTCCTCATACACCTACAAGATTTTTGCTAAGCCCTAAGTGACCCCTGGTATATAAAATCTTCAAACCTTAATTCAAGAAGCCCTCATCAGCATTTCTGGGGGGGGGAACCAGTTGTGATAATCCCTTTACCTCCCAGGCTGCAGAAAAAAAATCAGTAAGGCACCAACCAAGCTTTTTGACACTCAGCTGAGCTCATCTCAAGCTTGCAAATGCCAAATCCCCCCCCAAAAAAGGTGCAACTCTCAGCAGTGTGTGAAAGCTGCTCTTACTTGGGGCCAGCAGACATGACAGGGCAGCTCTCCTCGGTGCAGAAGTCCGTGATGGTCCCGTAGAGCATATTGATCTGGTTGAAGAAGTCCACAGCTGGAAAGCATTCAAACCAGCAGTTAACAGTGGGAATAAAACACCAGAACTCTGCACACCTTCCTATTCCCACAGTACTTCAAAGAGGTGCTTTATTACTGAGCACTTGGGGAAAGCAAGACCCTCCTCACCAACCTCAGAGCAGGTTCTGCTTGCAGGAACTGTCTCACTGTAACCAGCTGATAAAATCCACTTTATCCCCCCCCCCCCAGNTGTCTCACTGTAACCAGCTGATAAAATCCACTTTATCCCCCCCCCCCCAGTGAATGCCCCCATTGGGCAGCACAGCACTTAAAAATATTAGTGCTAAGTTTATCTCTTCAAAATGTCTTTCAGACAACGAGTAAAAGTTGAAAGGTGACCAATATGAAGCACCAGGAAATCAAATATTAAGCAGGGTGGGTTAAATTCTTAGAACTAAGGGCATGATGTGGCCCCAGACTGAGTTTTTACTGCACACTCCTGTCCCCTTAATCTGCAGCACTTGCTGGAAATCCTGCTTCTGGCTGAACCCAGGAAATACAGGGACTGAGCACGTGTGGGACTAGCTCTGGTGCCCTTGTTCAGCTGGTGTTCTGCCTGGCTGAAATTCAGCAATACTGGGATGCAGTGGAGCCTCACACCCTCAGTGCCAGCACTGTGAAGTACCTGAGGCTGAAGGGAAGGGAGGGTCCAGCACTGCAGCTGCCCTCACTGCTTTTCCAGGAGAACACTCCTCAGAGATGACCTGAGCACCACCTCAGCACCCTCAGGATATGAGCTACAACTGGATCACGCCACCTCCCAGCTGGCAGAAAAGGGAAGGAAACCAAAGCAGGCATGGTGTGCACCTAGCACAGCTCATGTCCAGCAGCAAGACCCGCTCCTTTTCCCCTCCTCCTGCACAGCTCAAGCAGCAAACAGTGCTGGGAAAGGCTGGTGAAGAAGTGAGAGAGGAGCTGGAGGACTCCTACAGCTTGTCTGGGCAGGGGGAGGAGGCAGTGAACACCCAAGGCAGCAAGAAGTGGTTCCAGAGAGCCCTCGTTTCTTAAGCATGCACAAGAGCTGTTAATTAAGTGTCCCAGTAGAAACCACAGCCCAACGTTTGCTCCAAGGCAAGCATGTCCAAATAACCCACAGAGGCTCCACCACGAGGACTGGGGACTGCCAATCCCACACTCCCAAGCCAGCAGGAGCAGTGACACAACTTCCCTGCCAGCCCATGTAAGGCTGTGCAGAATCTCTGCAGATTTTCATTTCCTCTTTCTACTCCTCCCCCTTCAGTTTCAGGGGCTTTGATGGTTTTACCCCAGTGCTTTTCTCCTCAGAGAAGTGCTGGTGTTCTGCTACAAAAGCTGTACTGCTGAAATTATTTCTGTAGTACTGGCAGACCAAGGAGGCTCGAGATGAAACCCAAACTGATTACACACTTCCCACCTCCTTTTATTTCAAACTGACCAGAAAAATCTCTATGTACATCAAATCATGTCAGGAAGAAGGGGAGTGGAGGGAGAAAGAGCAGAGCACATCAGTCCTGTGCTCTCACTGCTGTGAAGGGCAAACCCAATGACATCTAGCCACACGTTTTAGTTCCTTACTAGATTATCTCAACAGAAGGGGCTCACAGCAACCATTAACAGGTACTAGGGATGCTGTAAATGAAGCATGTTATCAAGAAATCACTTCTAGACTAAAAAAAAAATCAAACATTACAACCCCACTTTGCTAGGGGAGGTGTGAAAAGGCCCCTCTGGTTACCAAAGACAGCCCCTCCTCTCCTGCCAAGTGCTTGGCTGCCCTGTGCCACCCAGCTCATTCAGTCCCTTGGGAAGGGGAAAATGCCACCACCACCCAGGGCAGGAGAGTCCTGGAGCAGAGCAAGCAGCAAGAGGGAAGGATGGCAGCCATGCGTGAAGCCTCTTTCCTAATGCTGACTCACAAAAAAGGGCTGGCTTCTTTTGCCAGGCAGTTTTGCAAGAGAGAGGGAATGAACTTCTCCCAAGCATGGCATCAGCACTTTCAGCATTCCCTGGATGCAGCAGCCACCCCTAGACCAGAGGAGCTGATTCAGACCAGGAGTTTCACTTCCCCAAGGTGTCACAGAGCAGGAAGAAACGGGCAGAACCACACAAACCATGACAAGACATTGATCTGGAACGTGATTCAGCACACAACCCACAGTGTGCAATCGCACAAGGACACCGAGCCCAGGAGACAAGTTGGACTTGATGGTCCTCGAGGTCCTTTGCCACCTGAATGATTCTATGGTCCAGTGATCAGAGAACACTCACTTGGGCATCACTGTTTGGCCTGACCAAGCATGAGAGCAGAGACTGGGGACAAACAGCTTTAGGGGAAGTTAAAATAGTGACGTCGGAGGCTGACAAAGACTCAAAATAGGAACAAAAGGAACCAACTCCAGGAAAACAGCAGAGACTGATCTGTGGGTTTCTTCAGGGGAAGGAGAAAAGCCAGGCCACACCACTGCAGCTCTCAGCAGCTGTCAGAGCTGGCTCTCACACTTAACTCAATTATGGTCTTATGCTCAGCACGGAGAGGCTTGGCTGCAGCACTGGATAACAACCCCAGCTGAAAAACACTGGGCTGAACATACTAAGATGGCACTGACAGGCTACTTGCTAAAAAGAGCAGCCACCCTTCCACTTGAGTTTGCGATCGAGCTCCCAGACTTGAACCACTAAGAAATATTTAGTTCCCAGGAACACCTTGGCACAAGGAGATGAGGGATTCCTCGTCCCCGGCGAGGTGCTCAGCAACAAATGCTGTGAGACCTGCCTCTCCCAGAGCGGTGCAGGCAGGAGAGCAGAGCCAAGGCAGCCCACATCCAACACCCCCCTTCTGCAAGGGATCACTGAGTGACTTACTGTTAACTGCAACCCACTCGTTCAGGTCTTCCCCCTCGGGGAGCATGACGGCCATGCGGAGGTTGCCGCTGCCCAGCGTGGCCTCGGCGTGCTTCAGCAGCTCGTACTGGTGGGACCCCTCTGGAATGTTCTTCTTTGGCTTGAAGGTTTTGGAAGAGCGACTACCACTGTGAGGAGGAGGAGAGCTGGTCAGACAACTCGTGGCAAGGCAAGGGGGAAAGGAAGGAGTGGACGAGGCGTGCAGAAGCGTGGGACTGAAGTTCTTCCCCGACCCTCCTATTTTCCCCCAGAAGAGGGTATTTCAACACCACAGCAAAGCACCCGCTACTTGGGCACCACTTGTTTGGTGAAACACTTCAAGGATTCTCCCACTTCTGCATCGCCTCTTCCCCACCACAGAAAATTAACTAAGACCACTCCCTGCTCCAGTCCTGAGGGCCAGCAGCTGGAGCAGAGACACAACGTGCACAGAAGGACACGCAGACACTGTTCTTCCCAAACACACCATGGCAGGTGATGGAGAACAGGTCACGCTGGCCAAGCAGATCACAAAACTGCCCGACAGCTCCTTGAGTCTGTTTAGACCTGCCCCAGAGCCATGGAAGAAGTGGGAGGAGGGAACAGATGGCTCCTGTACACTGTGCTACAGGACACCTCCAGCACAAGCCAGCACTTTGCATTTCACCCCGAGCGAGGACACCAGCTTCACATCTTCAATCAAATAATCACCTCCAAGTGGGAAGGAGAAGCTTCTGCGGCTCAGGGAGTTCCCTTCACCTCCCACCCCTCCAGCCACTTGCATTTATTGCCAGGCCAGCTTCAAACCAACCCTGAGGAGAAAGGCAACTGAAAAATAAAAAAACACACACCAAAACAAACCCCCTCCAACACTTTTAACCGGCTACTGAGGAGACCCAAGTTTTTCTCTTTGGGAATATATCCCCTTTATAGCCATTATTGCACCACGGGGGGTAAAACTACCACTTAAACCATCTGGCAGCTGCTTTGGTGTGTGTCTGCACGGGCAAGGCTGACACAAGGAGATACCCACAACAACTGAGGAGCAGGAGACACTGTGATGGTTTATCTTCCCAGTGCAAGCATAAGAAACCCAGCACAGAGCTTCCCACCGTGCTCACCAGAGCTTGTTCTCCCTCCATCAGAACCAGACAGTGAGGGAAACCAACTCCTAATGCTCTCATGCAGAGCAGAGCAAAGGTTTCCACAGACTTAACCTCACTCCAAAGCTCAGCTCACTCCTTCATCATCAATGAGAAGGGAAAATAAGAGGTTCCTTCCCCCCACTGCTGCTTACACGGAATCCCCAGTCCCTACAAGTGCAGTGCCCCCTTCACCAGGTTTCAAAACCTCATGTACCTCAGCTTCTCTTTTGCTAGACTGCGACTTTTATACAACGATGAAGACTGAAGATTTTAACTGCTCTGAGGCAAAACCAACAAGCTCCCTAGAGAAGTGCATACCCACCCTAGATTGTGAGCTTGCCAGGTAACAAACCAAGTCACTGCAGAGCTGGGGGAACACCCAGCAGAGATCTGCTGGGGTTGAAGAAGCAGAGGGTGCACAACACACTGGACAAACCATCAGGTAGCACTTCATCCCTGCTACCAACCTCCCAGAAACAGGGAGAGCTTCTTCCCATAAGGTAGCGAAAGGTCTAACAGCAGAACAGACCATGATTGGGTCTCCTCAATTCCAAATCAGCCATCCCATATTAGTCTCCACCACGTCACGGATTCAGTCCTGAGACGGCAGGGAAAGGTCTCAGGGGATAGGCAGGCAGGCACCCAGAAGGAAAAGCAATTTTGGCAGTAAATGATCTGAATTCCATGCATTTTATGCAGCTCACACGTGAGGCCAGTTCACTGCAGCCATGGTCAGACACTCCTTGGTGCCACCAAAAGGTCAGGGACTCAACAAACCCAGAGTTCTGGCTGGTGGCCACCAAAACACACAACAATAGATGTCTTCACATGACATTGGATTTCCACCTACATTCCATCACTTAATTAGCCCTCAGAGACCCCCTTTTCCCCAGCCATGAACTGGGGAACACCTTGCACCATCCCCACTATCTATCACAAGCAACTTGTAGCTCTCCAAGAAGAACTAAAAGAATTTCCAAGAACTCTCTCTAGGTTCTCGCAACTCCAAAGACGTTTTGCTCCCTCCAGTCCCACATCCAACTTTTCTAGCAAATGATGCCCTTCTGTTTCTTCTAGGTAGGTAGAGGTACAGCAGCACCAGATGCAGCTGGACCTAGCACTACACCAGGAGCTCTGAAGGGGCCGGGATGAGGCTGGAAGCCTGGCTGGGAAGCCCCACCTCGGAGCCACGCGCCGCTTGGCCTCACGAAGACGTCACAACGTGCTTGGAAGGCAGAGCACTCAATTTCCTCCCAAGCTGTAATTTCATCTAGCCATCTGCTGACGGGGAGGGTTTGTCATGAGGTGGGTTCTGCTGGCTGCTCTGGTTCAGCTCAGCAAGAGGCCGTTTCCAGAAGAAAGGCCAATTTGCAGGCGTCCTGCTTACCCCACACTCGCCAGGCTGCCCCTGCTTCAGCCACAGCTCTGGCGGGGTCATTCCCAACCCAAGCAGCTCCAAACGCAGCCCAAGCTCTTGATACACTGCAGGAAAGGAGACACTTCAACCTTCATGCTCCTCAGAGCGCTTGGGCTTAGACCTCACACCCAACCTGCAATCTTTCAGTGGAGCTTTTCACCTATTTCAACAAAGTTTGCTGCATATCCAGGGAAACTCGAAGTGAACCAGAAAAGTTCAGGCTCCTCACTCGTGAAAGACTTGACAGCTTGTTCTCACCACACCACTAACCTCAAGCTCTTACCTGCTGTTGTGCCTGAGAGGGCTCCAAACCCCTTGCCCTCAATCTAGGCTTGCAATCCTGGCAGATCCCAGCCCAAATCCTGCCTCTGCCCAGCTGCCAGCCCATCTATTTCAGGGCAGCATCACAACCTAAACCACTGAAATATTGGCAGTGCTCCAAAGCCTTCCTCAAATTCCTCCTGAGCGAGCCAAAGCAGGCCCAGTTAGCCCAGAATCCACTAACAAATCATGACAGCACCTTCAACTACAGCAGTACTTGGGAAATATGTGACTACTACACCAGATGGGAGAAGAGGCAACACCATCCTGGAGAAGATGTGAGGACCTGAAAGCTGCTTTTTCCCCCCCCTGCACACCTATTTGCACGTCCTATACCCAAATGCCACGTTGTACAAGAGATGAAGATTTTCCTTTCAAATATCACAAGCATTCCTCGATTGCAACATTTGGCTTCCAGAGGTTTCTGTGCAAAGCCATCCCTGTCCCCTTCTCACCTGGAGAGCCCCAGGTCCTCGAGCTTAGCAGCTTAACAAGAAAACCCAGATCTGAAACTATGACAACAAACACATCTTGAGGTAACAGATCCAAAACACAACTTTCCACAAAAAGCAGGGAGTCCCTGCAGCAGAAAAAGGAAAAAAGCTTCATTTCAAACACCATTTCCTTAAGTATTGAAGGTGACACTTCAAAAAAGCCAGCAGCAAACATGAATTAAAGTTTCTTCATCTATAAAAAAACGTATCACAGACAGGAGGAATCTAAAACAATGTCCTACCTTTCAGCACCAGGAATTGACAATACAACACGTGTCATTTCTAAAAGGAGAGCTCCTTCAGTATCTAGAAATGGAGCTCATACAAACCCAGCCAAAAGCCCAAATCTCACCGTGTTTCTTCTCAGTGGAACTCTGTTATCCATCCTTCCTCATCCCACCCTTTTCCTCTGCTGCATCACAGAGTAAGTTCCATTTTCTGGCAGCTTTTGAACTTGAACGTGATTCTCCAAGGGTATAATGACCACGAGAACTGACCTGAAACAGTGCTGCCTTCTTCTGAAGTAGTGACAGTGAAATAGGTGTTTTTATGAGATTTTTTTTTTTATCCTCTACTCATCAAGGCCAGGCAATGAAATCTGGCTGCTTCTTCTTGGAAGAGCATCTGCCTTCACAGACTGGCCTTCCACGCAGGAGGCAGATGAAGAAGCCACCATCTCATCAACAGCTCTTAAAAAATACAGGTGTCATTACACACAAGACTCTACATGTGAGAGGAGCACAAGTTCATCAGATGACTCACATGCAGTAAGGAGAGTTATTTAAGGTAGCCTCAAGGAATGGTTTTGCTTGTCCTCAGCATCACCGCCCGGTGTGGAGAGCTGTCAGAACACGTCCACATCCACATTCTTAAAATGGCTTTTTTTTTCCTTCTACACACACATGGTTTTGAGTCAGTGCAATCAAACCAACCCAGGAGTCGTCCAGCAGAAGTCTGGTGGGCAGCAGAACAGAGCTGAAGACAAACCTCTGCTGGCTGAGCTATGACCAGGGAAAGGGGCCACTGAGCTCTTCCCTGTGGCACACGCCCTCACCTGGTGCCAAATCCTCCAAGAACTCAGGTGGCCACAGACCATCATCTAGCCCAGCTCAGGACGTGGCTGTAAACGAGGGGGAGGTGTTATGTCTGCTACAACCCCACCCATGGAGGTGGCAACGGGGCTCCTGCTCTCAACCCAGCTGGACACCACCGTTCCTCCCCAGTCACCACAATTCCTCGTGCAAGGAAGAAGCCAGCACCCAGAAGACCATCCCACAACCAGGACAGCACCATCTGCCTGCCACGCTCACACAGGGAATGGGTTCCCCTGTTTCACTGACAACGTGCTCGTTTCATCCACTTTCATCTCCTGGAAAATGCTCAAAACAAACAAGGCAAGTCACAGTCGCCCTGGCTGGACCCTGCCAGAGCTCCGCCTGTGCTCCCAAACACAATTCCACCAATTCCCAGTGCAGCCAGTTGAGGAAGTGACTCAACTCCTCAAGCCCTGGCCTCTGGAGGACTACAGGAGGAGAGGCTCGGGCCAGAGGCACGGCAAGAAGCACACAAGAGTACCCATCAGAGGAAAACTGGGATGAGGACTTGCAGAACTGCAACATGGCCATGGGACGAACCCTACAGCCTCCCAAGGGCTGGCCCTGCATGCTTTAGGAATCTCACTGCACTGCTGCTCCCAGGTTCCTCCACAGACTTTGTCCAAGACCATCAAACACCACTCGAAACAAGTTTGCACTCCAGTGTGCCAAAGACTTTTAGCAGAGATCCAAGTACCTCCCCATATTCTGTGACTACTCGAATATTAACACTCCCCGTGTGTCCACACACACCCCCCATGGAACTGGAGGGCATGATCCACACCACATTTCTTTCTGCAGATTCCAATATCCTAATATTCACCCTCTACTCCTTCCTGGCAGCTCTGAAGAAGGTAAACACCAAACCCTCCTTCCTCTCCAACTGCTTTGTCTTCCCCTCCAGACCCCTGAGATGCAGCTCAGGATCTTTGCCATTGCAGGCAGCAGTTCAGCTCTCTGCAAACCGAGCTGGGCTGTTTTCTCACCCACGTTCCCCTCTTTTCTCAGCTGGCACCAGCTCCCTCCAAAGGGAATTGAAACACCAGCGACAACTTCACCCACTTGTGCTTCCACATTTCCTTTCCACAAAAGTTCCAAGTTCAGCTTCCTGCATGGATTTATCTAACAAATCATTCTGGAGATGTAACTGCTCTCTTGTGTAAAACTTACCCTTCCCCATGCACAAAACCTGGCACGAAGAAGCCACCCCAAGACTTACTTCTGCTCTACAGTGCCTGCTGCTTTTTCCTCTGAAGGAGGAGGACTCCCCCCAGGCTGCAGGTTACTGAAGGAAGCTGGCAGGCTCCATGTACCCCGTGGTATATTTGGGTATTTCTGAGCAATTCCTAAAGCCTGTCACTTGGATGTCTCCAAGAAAATGTTGTGTTCTAAAGGAAAATAATTGCTGACACAGCACACGTCACACAGAATCATGGAAATGTCACACAGAACATATGGGAAGGGAGCAATATATTTTTATTTTCTCCTTTTTAAAAGGAAAATAGTAACATTCTAGCTCTGGCCTGGCAGTGACAGCAAATACCAACCACGTAGGAGCATCCACAGAGATCAGGAATCAAAACCAGGAAGTACCATTAGAGATGCAACCAACTAAATTACAAAGGGAATACAAGTCAATAGATAAAGCTCCAAGTCTGGGTTACTTCAACATCTGAAACGTCTGATTGGGTTTAAAGAAAAGATGCTGGGAACGTTAATAAAGGACATTTACTGACCCTTTTAAGTAGGCATGAAGGAGTTCAAGATCTGTCAACAATCCCATCAAGTGGTATTCTTCCTCCTGCTACAGAGATTTCCTTACACTCAGCTCAATTCTCCTCATTGCTTTATATCCCAAATGCCCTCTGCATCCTAAACTGGGTCTGCCAGCACCAGCCACACCCTTTACCTACACTGAGGAAAGGAGGAAGCAGAGCTTTGCAGAAAGTCGTCTACAAGCTCTTGAGGGTGGGGAATTGCAGCAAGAGCAGCTTGGCTCTAGCATCAAATCAGATCCTGACTTATACACCAAATATAGTGCTGGGAGAACATGCCTCAGAATATGGATGCTTTCCCACAAGGCTGAGCAGTGCTTTTGGAAACCAATGCTTTATGAATGACTAAAGCAAATCCAGGCAGAGGACCCAAGAAATCACAGCAGGGATTTTTTTTTTTTTTAAAAAAAAAAGACTAACTAAAGCATTTAGGACAGCCTCGAATCCTTTGGATGCAAGGAAAAGAACAATTTGCTGAAGTGTTTGGGGAAGAGGCAGAGTGCAAAAGGAGAAAGTTAACTCCATTCTAATGGGGGAGGAGTGCTTGAGAAAAGGCTGCTTTTTATTGTCATCACCCCCACGCAACACGGGCAGCACCTCCCCATCCCCACACGACACATGAGGAATCCTCAGCAGCTTCCCAGCACAACAGCTCAAAGCATATTGGGAGGATGACACTCCAGACTTTGATTAACAGGGATGGGGAGGTCTGAAATGAGGAAATAACAGAACAATCACTAGAGGTGAGAAGTAACAGGGAGGACAACAGGAAGAAGAAGCGGACGGGAGGCGGCACTGAATAATGTCAGGGCTTTCCCAAAATACCCTGCATTACCTCACCACCACCACTTCTTCCACGTCCCCCGTGTTTCAGACAAGCTTGTTTGTGCTCCAGCTGCCTTCTGCAAAATGTGCTTCTCTCTGGTCAAACACCCCACCAGGAAACCCACCTGTGGAAGCACCTGAGGGGGGGCAGCAGCTCCTACATGCACAGGAGAACGTTTCTTCACGGTTATTTCAGCTCGAGCATTTGACACTCGTGTCCACAGTCAGTTTAAGTGTTCTGTGGTGAATTTAAAGACACGGATTCTTCCTCCTCTCCACTCACACTGCAGCAAGAACTTTCAGGAAGAGCAGTCAACAACAGAGGTTAATAACAGGGCATTAAAGACACTTGAGTTTTTGGTAAAAGTTACGCTTTGGCATTAGGAAAAACAGGATTTTGCGGCCACAAGATATTTTGAGTCCTGGGTCTAGTTCCTAAAACAATTACTCCATTCAAGCAAAACCAAGACTGTGCTACTGAAGCTGGTAAAAGCACAATTAAAATACCAGCTAGCAAGACAAAGCATGGGTTATTTTATTAAGGTCAGCATAGGAAACCCACTCCGTCAGTATCAGAAATGGAACTTACTCCTCCATCAAAAATGTCTCCGTTTCTAGCAAAAGAGGAACTCACCAAAGCTTCCTTAAGCTCATCTATTCTCTTTGTCATAAAGAAAGGAGTTAAGACCTGTGATAAAGACAACAAATCCAGGCATTATGAGATGTTAATCTGCGAGATGTCCTTCTTGACTGAGGAAGGGATTAAGATTGGGCAGGGCAGGACACAAGCAATTCACTCTGGAGGCAGGCTACCAAATGCCAAGATGAAGTGCAACGACAGGCAACCCAAAACCAAGCCAAGTATGTGGAAAAGAGGCAGAGTCCAAATCAAACTCCACTGAAACAGGGGTAGGATGAGAGGAGGGATGTAAGAATAACAAAAGGAATGGATGCCTGCCAAGGAACAGCTGGGAACTGGAGGAGGAGGAGGAGAGGACGAGCAAGATAGAAGTGTCTTTCTCCCCCAAAAACCAACCCAGAGAAGGAAAGGCGAGAGAAGCAGCTGGATTTCCAGATGAATGGGAAAAGACAGAACAAAGGAAGAAAGAGCATTAGAGCATTTACATTTGCAAGTTGGATCAGAGTGACTGAAGTCAGTTTTCTGCAGCTTCCCCTTAGCTTTCTGCTGAAGCAAACCAGACAAAATGCAAGAGAAGAGGGAACAGGTTCACCTCCAAGTACTGCTTTTTAAACTTTCCAAGTATATTTGCAAAGGAAAAAAAAACCCTCCTGTTACCTTCCTGAGTTCACAGCGGGGGACTGTCTTGATTACCACAAAATTACCATCTCATTGGCATCAATTTGCTGTCTGCTGACTCAGGCTACACACTGAACTGGGGAGCAAAGACCTGAATTAAAACACATCTGAGAGGCACAAGATGTTTTACTGCACAGCACAGAACTGGGTGTCTGAAGTCATGCACCTACTAAGCTAACCAAGAAATAAGAATCATTTCAAGCTCAATTTTAAAATTCAGTGTAGCTCCTTCCAGAAGAGGGAAATGCAACATATTTTTCCCTCTGGAAGAGAGTCCCTGGGAGCCTTAAAAATCATTTTCCTGCCCTTAGATGGCTCGTGGAGCCTCCAAAGGGGACTTTTCCAGCTTTTCTCCCCCAAATGCTCTCCGCATCGTTGACCTTCCTACACACAGCAGGGTCCTTCACACCAGCACAACCATGCCCATCACACCCTCTCTCCAGGAACAGCCACGTCTCATGCAGCAGGTGAAGCCACAGGACTTGACAACCAACATCCCACTGTGGAAGTGCAAGGGAAGGAAATGCCCTGTCTATAAAATAACCCAGAGACGACCAAGCAAAGCACTGGATCCTCCAGAAATTTACAGGCTAGAGAAAAAGTTTCCAAGTCTGAAAAGCAATTAAGCTATAGTCAGTTATAGCTGAAAATAGATTTTACAGTACTTGAATATATAACCCACAATCCCTCTCCAAAAAAAAGAAGAGACCAAACAGCAAGTTCATTGTAGCTCAACTCCAATGGGAAGTGGCTCGGTTTACAAACGCTGAAAGCATCACAAAGCGTATCCTGTGGTTGAGGTTGATCTGTGGGTCATTATTGATAGCTCTGGCTCCAAAACCTTTCTTATTGCTTCCTAGGGAAGACTTTAATGAAACGCAGCTATTTATTTCTCCAAGGAAAACAAGCAGCTCCATTCTGTCAGCCCGGGGTGTGAAGACTTAGTACCACACTCGGCGTTCTCGAGCCACCTGGAGAAACGCTTCTAATCTTTTATCCTTCTCCAAAGGAGATCTAAAAAAAGGCTCTCTGTGTCTCTGGACACGTAGAGCATCAGATGTAACCAGGACTTCACCACCTTGGCTGTTGCCATGATGATGTCCTAACTCCAAAGGCCTGACAGAAAATTACCAAAGGCCTCTGGCACCTTTTCAAGCTGCAAACCCGAGGCACTTCGCACCAGCCCTCCCTGCCATCGATCCTTGTTCCACCACAGCTCTGCCTGCCCAGTGCACACAGCTAATTGCATGGCTTGGCTTACATGGCAAGCACAAAGAGAGCAGGACAAACAAGGGAAAACAATAGTGGCATCAAAGCAAACAATTAGGAAGCAATTAAGACCGGACAGCACTGCCATGTAGTAAACAACTTTCACACTGAACAATGCCTTTCTTCACGGGCTCCTCGGCTGCTTTTTCTAATTCCTAACTCATGTTTCTATGCTGAGAAGGAAGCATCTGAAGAGCATTTAACAGCACCAAGAGCTCACTTCGTGGTTCTGTGTTCTCCGACAGCAGGTTATTAGAGCAAAAGGCTTTTTTCCAAGTGCAGTTCCAAGCTCGGCCACCTTAGAGCCTGAACCACCTGCCAGCCGAGGGGCAAATCTTTTGACAGCAGCATTTCACAAGAGGAATGAAGCACTGAGTTAATGCTCCAACACAGATTTGGGGTGAAAGCATGTATTTCTACAGCCAAAAATTCAATGAATCACAGAATTATTGTGGTTAGATTGCTCCTTAAGAACACCAAGTGCATTGAATGCTACCAATGGAAACTACAAGCAGCTAAAAAACAAACAAAAAAAATAGGAGGAAAGTCTTCCTTTCTGTGAAGTTCACTGTCGTGGCTGATTTCAGACAAACTCTGCTTCTAGGGACTCCCTTTGCTTTCCTCAAAACCCAGATTTACAGCTACTCCAAACACCAGCTCCTCGGCCTCACCCTCACTTGCCCCTTCCACCAGCTCCTCGTCCTTCACCATCTCACCAAGTTACAACCTCTCACACGAATCTCACTTTTAAAAACCACACACTGAAATTCTCAGAGAGGGATTTGCTAATACACAGACAGCTTTTGTTTTTAAAAACAGGGCAGTTTCACAAATTCAGTGATAAAGCTGAATCTTTTCCCCTTAAAAATTTCCCTTAAAAATAAATGGGTTTCTTGTAGCTTCTTTTTCCTGCAAGTTTGGCCAGTGTAGGATAACACAAGCATGTTACCATATGGCACGCCTACCAGAACTATCTTTAATTTTTTTCCTTGGAGATGTAAGCACCTGCAGCTAAGCTGTAATTTCCTTTTAGAGAGAACTCAACCAAGCTGCAATTTTTTTGGAACTGAAAATATTTCCTAGTCCCGTTCCCTTTTTTTTTTTTTTTTTCCTCCTTTTTAAGATCCAGGATAACCTACTCAACAATTAGAGATGTTTATAAAGCCCTTTCAGGAAGCCTGAAACAAACCAGGAAGAGAAAACAGCGGCGCTGAAAATAACAATTGCTGTCAAAACCGAGCTGTATTAATTCAGTGACTTGTCTCACAAGACACTCTTTTTATAATGTTACCCAGAACGAGAGAAGACAATGGTTTCCCTTGATTTTTTTTTCCCCCCTCCCTCCGTGTAGCTTTATATGTCCCTGGCCCTAGCAACAGCAGAGAATAGCAATGGATTTGTCAGCAGACCAGGGGGGCCCCAAGCACCCTGTGTTATCCAAGCACAATCACCCTCTTCTTGGACATCCAGCAAGTCTGCAAGGGGAAGGGGGCTGCAGATACCACCCTGGAGAACCCGACGGACCAGCCCCAGCCCAGTGACGCCCAGCAGAGATGGTGGCAGGTCCTCATCTGCTGCATCCTTCTTGCCAGCTCAAAAACTGGGAGCGGGTTCACAAAAAGCCAAGGGCACGGAGAAAACTCACCGACAAGCAACGTTGCTACCTCCAGATCGAGGAAACTCTCAGTGAAGTGAAGAAGGGGGTGAAAAAGTACCATGAAAAGCTGTGTAAAAAGCACCCTGAAAACACAGGGAGGCTGCAGCTCAAGATACAAGTTTGTACTGCTGAATCTGAAGAAGTCTAAAGATATCAAACAATTACCTCTAAATAATTCTATCGAGTTAACATGAAATTCAGGTTTGACAAAAGGTGATGCTGACTTTCTGGATACTTCAAAAAAACCCCAAACAACAAAACCAAACCAAAACCAACCAAACAACAATAAAACTAACTGCTTGCCAGTGAGACACTGTCCGTCCCTGTACTCCTCGAGGCCTAGCAGGCATATTTTAATTTATATTTTAAAAATCCATTTCTAGGCTGCGAATGAATAAATTAGGGGCTAAATTAGAATAAATTAGGGGCTAGGACACTGCTAATAACAGCTGAGACAGCTCTGCCAGCATTTCTCTCTTGGCCAGGCAATAACTTCAGTTCCCATCTCTCTATTCCATCCAGCAGGAGCCCTGGGAACAATGGAGGTGGGGGGAAAGGTTTGCTTTCCTACGTTTCAGAAAGGTCTGGAAAAAGAAGCAAGCATCTCATTATTGCCCGTGACAGAGGGTGGAGGGTTTCGTGCTCTGCTGAAGCCAAATGCTGCCGAGAGGGAGGCTCTCTAATTTGCAAACCAGACTCCCAGGACACCAGGGTACTCGCAAGCCTGTCCCCCCTTCCCCATGGAGGCAGCTGAGAATTCTGAAGGAGGGGGACAGCTGGGCTTCTCATTAGGAGCCCTGAATCCACCGACAGCCCTTCGGACCCACCTCCCGCTCGTGGCTTCCCCCTCAGTGTCTTTCAAAACCTCTGCTGGGGTAAAGGCAGAGTTAAAAGATGAAGGCAGCGGAGAGATTCAGAAGGAAGCCAGCGCCGGGGTTGTCTCCATGAGAACGCAACTTGCTGGAACACTGCAGTTCCTCAGATAAAGTATCTCCTCTACGTGTACATCTGCTGGTTATCAATATGACCCTCTAACAACTCTCAGATACTGTGGCAACGGTCCCACCGAGAGCTCGCACGGAACTCGGAGCGGGGGGAAGGCCTTAATGGAGCTTGGCTCTGCCAGGGAGCCTCTTCCAGCTGCTTGGGTTTCCCTTCTCTCCCTAGAGCACATCTTCACTTTAATTAATAGGTCACGGAACCGGTTTAAGTGCCTCGTCTTTGGCCAAGCTGCAAGGTTCTGCACACACCTCAACCGCCACCGACTCCTACGGGAGCTTTTTTATTGCCCCCTGATCAGCGACGCGCACCCAGCGCTCGCTCCTCTGCTCACACCACATCTCTGTCTGTCTGTCTGTCCGTCTGTCCGTCCATCAACTGCACAACCGTCACCTCAACCTAGAATTAACTTTCTCACCGAAGCTGCGCCAGCAGGTTTCAACGTATCTACCGCAGATAACGCTGCGGGCACCAACTTCTGCCCACACCGTCCTTCTTATGACTCAAAAAAAGAATTATTTAAAAAAGGGAGACTCCAGCAGGCGGGTGTTTTCTTCCCCCTGAAGGCTGCTCTGGCCTTCCCAGCCATACCCCCTTCGGCTTCCCACACGGCCCCCGCCGGGGAAAGTCTCCCCCGAACTCCAAATCACAACCACGCGTGGATTTATTCTCGTTTTGAATCCTTATCCCCCCTGTCCCAGACGCCGGGCCGGTAAGGAGAGGGCGAACTGCCGCCCTCCAAACGCCCTCACGGCCCCGGGCAGCTCCCGCGGCGGAGGCCGGAGGCGCAGGGGCGGAGGGGGGGGG
>VYZX01032770.1:164168-178549 GCA_013401335.1 Brachypteracias leptosomus
TCCCTCAGACCTCCCCTGAAACGGGCACCCCCCTCTCCCCCCCAAATACCCGCCTCTCCCCCTCGGGCATCCCCCGCTGCCCCCCGGGCACCCCGATCCGCACCCTCCGGCAGCGGCCCCTGCCCCGGGGGCACCTCAGGAGGCCTTTCCCTCAGCCCCGGGTGACCCGCGGGGCACCGGGAGCAGGGCAGGGCCTCCCGCCAGGCTCCGTCCTTGGGTAAACCTTGGCCAGGCCGCAGTGCCCCGGCCGTCACTAGGCGGTATTTCTCGGGCACGGGAATAACATGAACGCCTCTGACAGATTTTAGGTAGTGCTGGCAGTGGGATTCCTGCGGTTATCTAGCAAAAGTCGCATGGAAAGCGCCTGAGCCCTAGCACGGCCTGACAGCGTCCATCCCTCTGCTACCCAAACCCGCCTCCTGCGGGGTACAGGCCAGAGCAGGTCACACCAGGGACTTAAAATGCATCAAAATTCATTTTTTATGCCATCCAGACTTCCTCAGACAGTCTACCCTCATTCTTCAGATGCGCAACAATGGGGGGGTCAGGTCCTCCACCCGCAGATAACCACCACAGTCACAAAAAGAACAGGGAGATCTTAGCTGGCATCTCCCCCCTCCTCACTCAACAGCCTGACCCTTTTTAGGAGAAATGTGTCAGAACAGCTTCTAATATTTCAAGGACAATGTTTGTGAGCAGTTCTTAACCCCTCTGTCTAGGGCAAGAAGTCAGCTAAGAAAGGACACGCCTCAGAAGCGAAGATAGGGGCAGCTGCAAACTGCTGAGGTACCAAAAAAACCTGTTTTTTTTTCTTACAAACGTTTGTTTTTTCTTACAAACACTTGCCAGGTCTGCCCTGACCCACCTCCCCTTGTGGGAGAGTGGTTAAAACCTGCATACTCCCCCATCTGTGGAAATACACTGCACAGCATAGAGTACCACTGAAGTTTTCAAATCAGCACCATCACGCCTTCGCTGGCAACAACTTATGGCAGAAATTGCAATCCCAGGCTGTAATTTCCTGTGACAATCTGCCTCTGTTTAGGTCAGTAAGAAGCTAGCTGGATTCTGGAGAGGGAGCAGGACAGGCAGCACCACCCCCCAAGATTCCCTCCTGCCCCACGGGGATTCTGCGAGCCCTGGAACCCCACAAAGCTCACGCTGCTGCAGGTAGGTCAGAGGGAAACCCCACGGGTGGCTTTTAGGTTCGTTATAGGGTAAATTCAGCACATCAAAACCTGCTACAACCCCACAGGGTGTTACGTTTCTGCACAGCACATAATGGGTTTCACCCATGAAGCCTCAACATTGACAATCATCTGCCTCTCTCACATTTTTAAATGCTGAAACTGCATTTTCTACCTTCCTGGCTCTGTCCTTCAGCCCGAGTCAGAACACCAGGTCAGTGCTTGCTAAGTAAATGAAAATTACTGTTTTAATCAAGTGTTTGACTGGGCAGCAGAGGCGTAATTAAAAAGCATTTCATGACGTTTGCAATTTCCCTTTGGGCTGTATCAGTAAAAGGAGGCGTTCGCCGGGCACTTCTGAACAGATGCCACTAGATTTGAGTTGGCCATATAAATCTAACTCCAAAAAAAAAGAAAACCAACCCCAAAATCACTCATCTTCCTGGCACCTTCTCGTTGGGACATGAATAACCTCCCTTCTGTTCCCACCCATGCGTTTCCTTCTACCCACAGCAGGTTTTATTTTAGTGGCAAGTTAAAACTGTCTGTCTGTTCCTGCAGCAGGGAAGAGCTGGCTGTCAGGAGAGATGGTTACATAAACGTGTGGATTTGATGTCTCGCACTAATACCGGTCTTTTTGGGACAGGGGAAGGGTCACATGAAGTGCTGGCCGCAGAGCCAAGGGGCTGGCAGAGCTCTGCAGCCTTACGTAAGAGCCAACCCGCTCCGTTGCTGCGGGAGCGGAGCAGTGAATGCCCCCCTGGCTGTCATTTTGGTTTAGCCACTACACCCAGGAGCTGGAAGAATGGCTCTGAAAGGGCCCTCCAGCTGACAAAGCTCTTTGCTCCTCCACTGAAGTTTGCAGCACAGCTCGGTGAGCACCGAGCATTCAAGTGCTCAGATGAAGGTCATCAAACTCCATGTGGATGTTAAAAATACAAGGGAAGTGAAATTTTGTAATTCAGTGTAAATAGTGCAGTAAAGAGCACGCTCTGTAAGCTTCTCCCCATCTTCTAGACGAAACCCAGATACTCTCCTCTGCTTCCTGGAGCTCAGCACCTTCCCTCCTGCTCAACGCTGAGGTAGCTGCAGATGAATGGTTGTATGACGACCCCATCTCTCACAAAGAAGGGGTGGGAGCCCCACTGCTTGAGTAACTTCAGGCAAAAGGGATCATTTTGGAAAATACAGAATACAAGGTCAATTTTCCCCCCTCGATGACACCCAGTGACGTGTTTCCCAAGCATTTGTTGGAGTTTCAACCCAAGATTTGGCTTTTTCGCCTGCCCAACCTAAAGAAAACCTGGTATTAATTATCTGTATCAATAACCTGCTTAACTCAGGTATTGAAAAAGGCATCTTCAAGGTAGGTACATCTAACTTGCTGGCCAACAGCAGTTTGGAGAGGCATCTCCTGAGGTTTTTTTTTAGTTTGACTTATGGTAACAGATTTCCCAAGTCTGAACCAAGTCCTCAGACTTCATTCAGCACCAGTTCTGTTGAGTGAATCAGCTGACATCCTATTGTCCGAGGATATTCGATTTATTTTCTGATCACAGGTGCAGAGGCTTTGATCCCTCCCATTTGCCAAGGAGGAGCCGAGATCCCTGGAGAACTCCAGTGCCAACAGATGCCCAACAGAATGGTGCCCTCTAAAGGGAACTCGCACGCACTGCCAGGCTACCAGACAAGCTGCAGTGGGATATTTTTTAGGTACTTGGGAAGCAAATCTACTGAAGGAAAAATGGGTGGAAGACACGCATTTCTTGGAGCCTTTTCTTCCACCCTGCTTGGTTCTCCAGGGAGGAATGCACACAGCATTCCCCTGCTCCAGCAGATTCAAGGACCTGCTTAACCAAAGCATGAACACCCATCTAGAGAAGTGTTCAAGATGAATTCCTACAGTTATCTGACATTTTTGCTCTTAGGAAGTTTCCCTGCTTATTTAAAGAAGGTTTTGAAAGAGGAACGTGACACATGGACTCTGAAAAACTGGCACCAAGGTCAACATTCCTTTGACAATCATTTCACCTCCGCCTGGAGCTCTCCAAGCCAGGGCCTGAGCAGAGGGATGAGCAGAATCACCCAGCCACAGAATTGCAGAAACATTTGGGTTGGAAGAGGCCTGTAAGATCATCGAGTCCAACTGCTCCCCCAGCACTGCCAGGGCACCACAAAACCATGTTCCTCAGCACCACACCTCCACAGCTTGGAAACCCCTCCAGGGCTGGGGACTCCACCACTGCCCTGGGCAGCCCAGGCCAGCCCTTGCCACTTCCAGGGAAGATATCTTTCCTCATGTCCAACCCAAAACTCCTCTGGTGCAACTCGAGGCCTGTCGTTTGTTCCTTGGGAGAAGAGACCAACCCTCACCTGGGTCCGAGCTCCTTTGAGGGAGTTGTGCAGAGCCAGAAGGTCTCCCCTGAGCCTCCTCTGCTCCAGGCTCAACACCCCCAGCTNCGTCGGTTCTCCCCGCTCTTACCGGGGTGTTGCGGTGTGTGTGTGGGCAGGTGACGGATGCGCCGTCCCAGGAAGGTCACCTCGCCGAGCAGGAGGAGCCCGAGGAGCGCAAGGCGGACAGGGACAGTGGGGACAACGTCTTTCTCATCAGGGCACAAGGGTTCCCCTTCTCCTGCACCGAGGAGGATGTGCTCACCTTCTTTGACAGTAAGAGAGTTCCTTGTCGTGCTGATGAACCCCCGAGTTCATGGTGGTTTAACTTCAGGATCATCAGGCATTGAGAGATGGGGGTTTAATAATAATATTGCTGCAGAATTGTTCTTAATTCACACATAAACCGACATCAAGCTACTGGAGGATGACTGGAAACTCATCTTTATGTCATATTTAATTGAGGAAGTTTCCTCCTCAGTGTCTCCACAGTCAATCTAATTCAAAACTGGGTTCTGTAGCTTCCCCCCCCAACTCTCCTCTTCTAAACCAACTGGAGAGGCTTTTACTTACTAGTTTAAACTCCAGTGGTGGTTTCTGATCCTCGTTAAGATGATACCTTTGCAGGCTCGATCCCTCCAAGCTTTCAGGTTCCAGAGTAGGCTAGATGGTGAAATCAAAGTTTTAAAATCATTTTGTGATTAAAAATTAAATAAAGCCCGTTTGAAAGTCTTCAGGGAAAGGGTCTTAGAGAAACTGACCTCAATAACAAACGCTGCAGGCTGAGGTACCTCAGAAACAGCTCATTTTACCAACAGTATGAGAATANCAAGCGACCCCAGGATTTGAGGTTCATCCTCACCAGCGCCGACTCCCGGGGGGCCATCCCCGCCCTGCTCCCGCTGCCGACGCCCGCCGGGACGCCGCCGGCTCCTTGGCCGAGGCGGCGGGCACCAGCACCGCGCTCCCGCCGGGCCCTCGGGGGCGCGCAGNGCATTGAGAGATGGGGGTTTAATAATAATATTGCTGCAGAATTGTTCTTAATTTACACATAAAACGACATCAAGCTACTGGAGGATGACTGGAAACTCATCTTTATGTCATATTTAATTGAGGAAGTTTCCTCCTCAGTGTCTCCACAGTCAATCTAATTCAAAACTGGGTTCTGTAGCTTCCCCCCCCAACTCTCCTCTTCTAAACCAACTGGAGAGGCTTTTACTTACTAGTTTAAACTCCAGTGGTGGTTTCTGATCCTCGTTAAGATGATACCTTTGCAGGCTCGATCCCTCCAAGCTTTCAGGTTCCAGAGTAGGCTAGATGGTGAAATCAAAGTTTTAAAATCATTTTGTGATTAAAAATTAAATAAAGCCCGTTTGAAAGTCTTCAGGGAAAGGGTCTTAGAGAAACTGACCTCAATAACAAACGCTGCAGGCTGAGGTACCTCAGAAACAGCTCATTTTACCAACAGTATGAGAATATATATTTTTAGTTAGCTCATGGATGTCAGATTATCTGCAATACACAGTTTATATTCGAGTTAAGGTTAGAAATAGGAGTTTCCTCCCCTGTTTCACATCCAGATTTTGCACTGCCCAGAGATCATACGAAGAATATTCCATTTTCCCCTGCAATCCAAAGACACCCCCCCCCCCCCCCGCAGGCCACCCTCCAGGTGCGGTGTCTGCGTCCCTCCNCCAACCAGTTGGGTGTGTTCCTGTCCCATGTGCTCCTTGCTTTGCAGGCTGTAGGATCCGCAATGGGGAGCACGGGATCCATTTCCTCCTCAACAGGGACGGGAGGCGCAGGGGGGACGCCCTCATCGAGCTGGAGTCCAAGGAGGACGTGCAGAGAGCCCTGGAGAAGAACCTGAGGTACATGGGCCCACGCTACGTCAAAGGTGGGTTGGCTTCCAGTTGAGCCAGGGGGTGTTAGGTGGGATATTAGGAAGAAGTTCTTTACTGGGAGAAGTTCTTTACTGGTCAGGGGTTGGACCAGGCTGCCCAGGAAGGTGGTGGAGTCACCATCCCTGGAGGGGTTCAACAAACGAGGAGATGTGGGGCTTTGGAGGGTCAGGGAGATGTTGGGCAAAGGTTGGACTCAATGCTGAGGGGAGGAGTCCCAAAGAAAAGAGGAGAGGAGAGAGAAGGGGAGGTGTCCCAAAGAGAAGAGAAGGAGAGAGGGGGAGGTTCCAAAGAGAAGAGGAGAGGGGGGGTCCCAAAGAGAAGAGGAGAGGAGAGAATGGGGGTCCCAAAGAGAAGAGGAGAGGAGAGAAGGGGGGGGTCCCCAAAGAGAAGAGAGGTTAACCTTGGAAGGAAACTCATGACAAAGTGACGAAAAACTGCTTGAGTAATAAAGCTGGTGTGAGGGGTGGGCAGAAGATCTGAAACCCTCAATTAAGCCCGGCCTTGCTAGGCTGGACAGAAGAAGCCAAGTGTCTCCTGCAGCGCAGAGCGCCCTTGCAGCGCCAGAGCACGGGCTGGGGTTGGGGGGAAGAAAGACGGGGCCGAGTTGTGCAGGGGGAAGAAGCCACCTGAGAAGTTGCGTGCACGTGCCTTGCAGTGTTTGAAGTCCACGACAAGGACGTGGAGGGTTTGCTGCAGAGCCTCCGGGATGAGTCCCAGGCCATCAACGACGGGGTGGTGCTGCTGCGGGGGCTGCCCTTCAGCTCCACCAGGGAGGACATCGCGGACTTCTTCCCAGGTACCTCAGCTGCCCTCTGCTCTCCCACCACGACCTGGGGGCTCCTCCAAGGGGGTGCTGAGAGAGGCTGTTGTGCCTCTGGGGGAGGAACTTAGGCCCTGAGAGAAAACTGCAAGGACATTGGCGCTCTGCACCTCCTTGTCTAGAAGCTGGACTCGCTCAATTCAGTAATAAATCAAAATGAGTCATTATTGGCAATTAATTGTTGGGTTCAAAATAAATCACAGCAAAGAAGGAGGTTTAAAATGTTTTCAAAGGTCCACGGCCAGCACGAGGAGTTATTTGAGGACTATTTAACCCCCTAATTATCTTGTTAGAACCCGCAGGAGCAAGGAAGAAGATGTCTGGGTGAGCCATGACCATGAAAATGCTTTTTTTCCTCCCCTCCCCTGCCAGGTTTGAAGATCACCGACCTGGTTTTCGTGTACCGGGGAGAGAGGAGGACAGGAGAAGCTTTTGTGCAGTTTGCAGCCCCTGACATGGCAGCCAAAGCTCTGCTGAGGCACAGGGAGTACATGGGCAGCAGGTGGGTACCTCCCGGGGCTCACCAGGCTGGGGGAGCACAGGCTGGAGCTCAGCTTGGGCTGTCCCCAGCTCCTGAAGGAACCTTCTGCCTTGAGCACCCTTAAAACCTGGAATTTGAGACTTGGAGCTTGGATTTCTACTGGAATTTTGGGTCATCTTGCTCGTAGTGGTCTCAGACTGTTCCTTTGGGGTTTAAGACATTCCTTGTTGAGTATCCCCCTCTGAAACACTCTGAGCTGCCTCCTTTGGGGGTGTTTTCCTCAGATACTGAACAAAACTGGAGGAAAGAAGAGATGGCAGCTTCTGCAGGCTCCCACAGTCCTGCCCTCCAGAGTTTCCCTGGGGGAAACCTGGTTCCCTGGGGAACTCTGGCAGCCCTCCCCCTTCCCTCAGCCCCCTGCCAAGCACACCAGCCCCTCTCCAGGGAATCTTCTGTCCCAAGCAGAAGGTGTCACTCACCTCTAGGATCCCTCCTCCTCATTGTCACCATGCAGTTGTCCTCTTTGGTGGCCACATCCACCTGGGCTGTTCTTCCCCAGCATTGGGGCCTGCCCCCCACACAGTCCTCTCAGAACAAGCAGAAGCAAACACCACTCTTCTACAGAGTCACTGGGGATGGAAAAGCCCTTGGAGCTCATCAAGCCCAACCCAAAACCCAAAACCACCAGGTCTCCACTAAACCACCTCCCTCAACACCACATCTCCACAGCTTTGAAACCCTCCAGAGCTGCTCTCTGGGAGGAAACCACCCAAGCCCAGCCCCAGGGCTGCCTTTACCCTGCTGCACTTCCTCACCTGAAGCCTCCTTCAGAGCAGCAAGCAACAAAGGTCTTCTCCAAACCTCCCCAGGTCTTCTCCACACCACCTCCTGTCGTCTTCTCTTCTCATTTCCTACTCCCAGCCAGCATTTCCTGCTGCCCCCCCACCCATATTTAGAGCAAACACCTGTAGCTGTGCCTTGCAATTAAACAAATTAACACTTCCCTGCCCCCCAGGGGGTGCTAATTAATTCTCAATCAATCAAACCATTGGGTTTGTCCTGTCAGGGGGAGCCCACGTGGTTTCCATGTGGTTAGCCCAGAGGTGGGGGGGGGGTTTCCAGACCCTCCTTCCTGGGCTCCCAGCTTTCTCCAGAGCAGCTGGGGGCTGTGTCTGTGCAGCTGCAAAGGTGCCCAGGGCTTCTGTGGGCACAACTGCGCAGTTTGAGTTAATTAATCCTTCACCACCACCACTTCACGGGCTCCCACAGCCCCTGCCTGAGCAGAGCTGGGGCGGGAGAAGGTTCTGAGGAACCCGGGGTTCTCTGCAGAGGTCCAAACGTGTGTCCCCTCCCTGTCCCTGTGCTCTGCAGGTACATCGAGGTGTACGTCAGCAGGAGGCACCACATGCAGAGGCACCAGCCCTACGAGAGGCCCCCCAGCTCCTCCCGGGTGCGCCAGGAGCTGGAAGCCATGGCTGAGCAGAGGGGCCTGGCCCACCCTGGGGACTCTGCTGCTGCTCAGGACGCGGGTGAGTCCCCTCCTGGTGCTCCTCTGCACCCCCGGCTCTTCCCCTGAGCTCTGCTGTCCTGCACTGCCCTCCTCTGGCACAGGAGGAGGGGGCGGTGCCAGCGCCGACCGTGGGTTTCCCTCCTTCCCACAGGAGGTTTAGAAGCTGTGGACGTCTCCTCGACGCCGCACTTTGTCCACTTGAGGGGCTTTCCCACCCACACCAGCGCCCAGGACATCATCAACGTGAGCACCCACCCCCCCTGTTGTCATGACCAGTCACAGAGAGTGAGAGCTCAGCTCTTTGCTTGCTTGGTGCTGCAGAACCTCTGGCTGAGCGTGGTCAGGGGCTTGCTGAGGGTGCTGGGCTCCCTGGGGTGGGTGGGTTAGAGCTTGCTGGGCTGTCCTGCTGCCCATCCCTCGGGCTCCAGTGGCCATTTAGAACCTGAGCGAGCGCGTGGAGCAGCTGTTGGGACAGAGAAGTGACTTGGGGCCTCCTCCTCCCGCAGTTTTTTGCCCCGCTGAAGCCCACCAGGCTGCTGGTGGAATACGACTGCCGTGGAGAGGCCACAGGAGAGGCAGACGTGCACTTTGCCAGCCGTGAGGACGCCCTGGCAGCCATGGCCAAGGAGGGCTCCCAGCTGGGTGAGTCGAGGGGCTCAAAAGGTGGCTCCTTGGGTGCCTGGGCAGGGCTGGTCCAGCTGCTGCTAACCCTGTGCAGAGGGGGCA
This sequence comes from Brachypteracias leptosomus, assembly GCA_013401335.1. Classification (NCBI taxonomy): domain Eukaryota; kingdom Metazoa; phylum Chordata; class Aves; order Coraciiformes; family Brachypteraciidae; genus Brachypteracias; species Brachypteracias leptosomus. The sequence continues at coordinate 173,188 of VYZX01032770.1, forward strand.
GCCAGAATGGAGCTGTCCCGAGTGTCCTGTGGTGTGACGGGGCCTTTGTGCCCCCACAAAACGTATAAAATGAATAAAATATAATGTGTGGGAGTCACTGAGCAGAGCTCGCCTCTCTCAACTTGTTCCCCAGAGAGCAGAGCTGTGGAGTTATTCCTGAATGAGCATCCCAAGGCAAGAGGAGACTGCTGCTGATGGTGGCACGGGCTGATGTGGTGAGTGGAGCCTCCGCTGGTCCCTGTCCCTCAGGCCTCGCTGCTGCTGCAGGGGCTGAGCCCAGCTCAGCTGAGCTCAGGCATCCACCCGGGTCTTTATTTCCCTCTGCCCTTTAAAAACTCTGCTGCTGGGGTTCCATAAAGGCTCTGCTGGGGGCGTGTTCCCTGCCATGGAAGGGGAGAGGTGGCCAAAGCTGGTGCTGAGGGACAGGGTTGAGTGGTGACCATGGACTTGAGCGCCGAGGTCTTCTCCACCCAAAAAGATTCTGTGAATTTTTTCTCTCATGTGTGTGGCCCACCTGAAAAATCTCCCCCCTGTTTGTGTCCCCCTGGCTGGGAACAAGGGGAGCCCTGAGCCCAGGTGGTGACTGAGACCTTTCTGCTCCTCCCTTCCAGGCCCCAGCACAGACATTCCCTGGCTACCAGCGGGAAGATGCTGCTCAGCTCCCAGGAACACATGAACTGTCCCCTCCAGGGGAGCCCTGGGCCCCAGCCTGTAATAAACCTGTGTTGAGAGCCTGTGGAAGGACCCTCTGTGGCACCAGCAGCTCGGGGTGGGGGTGTGTGGGGAGGGGCACAGAGCATTAATTAAACACCACCCTGGCAATTAACCCTGGTGTGATGTCAGGGCAGGCAGCAGGTACCTCCCCCCTCCTCCCACCACGCTCCTCCCACCCCTTGGCAAGACCACGCAGGACACCAGAGCAGAGATGAATCAACTTTTTATTGCTGTGTGGAACAAAGAGAACATGAAGAACCCCCCCCCTGCTCCTCCTGTCCCTCCCTGGGGGAGCAGCTGCTGCTGAGGGACACCCAGAGCTGGGCAGGGGTCACCAGGGAGCTGCTGCTGCCGTGCTGGGCAGAGCAGCCCCAAAACACCTCCCAGGGAGGCCCCCACAGCTAGGCCAAGCTGGGACCTGGCTGGGCTTGGCTGCAGACATTAAATCTGGTGTCTACAGCAGGTAAACAAAAGACTAAATTCGACAAAACGCCCCCAAGTTCAGTGTCTTCCCCTCACCTGTGGTGCCTCCTCCCCTGCCCCGAACTCCAGCTTCACACCTAAGCCCTACCTGGGGGGGCAGCAGCAAGGAAAGGCGACTGGGAAAGAAAAAAAAAAGGCAGAAAAAGAAAAACCATTGAAATTTGCCCCCCCCCTAGTGAAGTGCTCTGGCTCCCAGGGGCTCCAGGAGGAGCTGGAGAAGATGGGTGGCGCAGAGGGGTCTGGAAGGAGCAGGTTGCACCAGCCCACATGAGTGACCTCAGCTCTGAGCCACCACTTAATGAGCTGCCAGCCTAACGAACAGAAAACGAGGGCACGAAACCAGTAACCCCTCGTGGGACCTGTACAGAACCAGCCCAGTCATCACACACATGCAGCACTTCTGAGGGCTCCAGTCCTAGACCTCAGCTCCACCACCCCAGCCCCGGGAGGAAGCCCCTGAGGCCCCAGCAGCACAGCCCTGATGGAGCATCGAGGGTGACACCTTGAACCCCTCTTTCCACTCACAGCTCCTGGCAGGTGAAGTGACCCCACCTCACCTCACCTGTTTTGTGAAAGGTCGGGTTCATCACAGCGACTTTTTCCCCTGCCCAAGGTGGGTCCAGGGGGGCCTAAACCTCCTGGGTTTGAGGAGGTGGCACCTGAACACCCGGGACTCCAACCCCTGCAGCTCCCACCCCCGAGATGGGAAGAGGTGACCTTGTGGCCACCATGGTGTGGTCACAGGGAGGAGGGTCAGAGCTGCCTCCAGGCTCTTCCCCCAACGTTTTCACACCACGTCCCCGACCTGCACACACAAGACACCCCCCCCCACCCCCCAAGGCTCCTTTTGGGGTGGGGGCTCCTGCCACCCCAGCCTGGGGCTGCTCCCTGTGAGGCTGCTGAGAGAGGAGGACTCTGGTACCAGGAAGGCCCCGACGCGAGGTCACGAGAGACTCAACACCACGAAGCTGCTTCCCTTGCCCTCCCAAGGCCACGGGCAGGTGCCTTCTCCTCACGTTCCCCCTGGAGAGCTGCAGGAACCACCCCCCAGCTACAGCCCTGGGGCTTCTGGAGCCCCCCCCGTGTGCTACAAGGGGCTGGAGGAGTACTGCTGGATGAGCTGCTGGTGGCACGGGTCACAGACATGCTGGGGGTGGATGCTGGAGGGCAGGGGCAGCTCCTTCCCTGAGCAGCCTTCACAGAAGATGCCACCACAGTTCTTGCAGATGTTCTGGAAGGCAGGGAGAGGACAGAGGTGCTCAGAACACACCCTTCCTGTTCACTCGACCCAAGTCCTCTGCTGGGCCCTCCCACCCTCCCCTCTGGGGACACCAAGTTTGCTGCTGTGCTCAGCAGCAGCTGACAGCAAAGCCCCTCAGGTCACAGGAGAGTGGGTGAGGGCTCAGGACTGGGAAGCAAGAGGGGCCCAGCCACAAGAAAGAACAAAAAGAAGTGAAAAAGGCAAGGTGGCTTCAGTGGAGGCACCACAGGAGCAGCACTGAGGAGCCCAGAAAAAAAGCACTTGAGGAAAAAGGGAAGAGCTGCTACGGGGAGGAGAAACCAAAGCAGGGGAGACAGAGCAGAGCGGGGAAGCCTCAAGGGGAAAGGTTCAGCAGAGGGTGGAGATGACAGCACCAGTCCTGGGTTACCTTCTTCTTGCCCCGGCTGCTCTCCTGCTGGCAGAGCTGGCACATCTCAGCACTCGCAGGTCCCGAGAGCTGCTCCTAAACCCCCCGGGAAAAGCAGCACGTTCACCTTGGAGGAAGCTCTCCCAGCCCCACGGGACCAGCTGCAGCCCCACCACGGGGCACAGCCCCGGTTCCAGGCTGAGTATTTCAAGGAGACATAGAGAACCACCAACCTGCTCTTCCTGGGAGCTGCTGGGTAACCTGCAGGAGAAGAACATTGTCACCAGAGCTGCTGCTTGAGCCACCACCATCACCTCAGCACCTGCACCACCAGAGAACTCCCTCATCCTGGTTTGGAAATCCTACCCATAATGATCTGGGGTTTGCTTCTTCAAAACCCCCCTGCCAGGTCTTCTCCTCCCACCCTTCTCCTTCCCCAGCCCACCAAAGGCACCTTCCTTAGGCAAGAGAACCCGAGGTCTCTACAGCATTTAGTTTACGGAGGTTCATCAATTCAGAAAAAATCAGTAAAGAGCAGATTTACACAGGAAAAAAGCTCCGAGGTAAGTGGGAGAGGGACAAGAGCTGCTGGCAAAGAACCATGGATGGCAAGCAGCAGAACCTCCTTCCCCTGGAGAGCTGCACAACAGCAGCAAAGAGACCTCAACAAAGGGGCTGAGGTTGGACATCTCTGGCACGGGGTGAAGCAGGACTTGGGGGAAAGGAGGAGGCAAAGAGGAGGGGTGGTTTCATCCCTACTTGTGTGGCAGGACACTGTCCTCCTCCCTCGCTGCCTGCTTCACTTGAGCATTTTCTTCCTGCACTCTGAGCTTCCCATCCTGCCAGGAGGAAACGGGGACCCATCAGTGTCAGCATCACTGGAATGTGTCATGTCAGGGAGGAAAAGCTCCAGCCTTCGGGGAAGGCACCCCAAGGATTGGAGTTCCCTTTCCCTGTGCCCTGTTAAGAGCCTGGTTTTGAGGCCCTAATAAAGCTCAGGAGAAGCGAAGGAGCAAACTGAAGGTGCAGCTGAAGCAGCAGCCAGGGACAGAGGGACAGTACCTGTCTGAGCCAATTCTTGGCACCTCTTCTGCTCTCCTGGCTCTGCTGCTGACTCTGGGTCCATCTGTCCCGTTCCCTCTTCAGTTCCAGTTCCAGGTGGCTCCTAGAACAGGGAGGTGGAGTCGTGAGCAGGGCCCTCGGCAACTACTAACATTTAACCCTCTCCTGACACTAAAGCAGCCAAAGCCCAACTCAAGAGCTGGAAACCAACCCTTGGAACAAAAAGTCCCCCAGGCTGTGAAGCCACAAGACATCAGGACGGACAACCTCAAAGTTCTTCACCTAATCCCAGCAGGATTTTGCAGGAAACCAACCTGCTGACTTTGTCTGCAAGTCCTGACAAAATACTCACTGATTCGGCTGTTCCAGAACTCTCTGTGCTAGAAACTCCACCTTCTGCCATCACCCCAAGAATCCCCCCCCTCCAGCAACGAATACTTGCCCGTGTGTTGATGTTTAAAAATGGAGGGAATTCTTGTTCATCCCTTGATTTAGCCCCAACACGAGCAGAAAAAGCCCATTTTCCTCTCACGGGAGCTCAGTTCCAGCCAGCCTTGGTGCTGCCCCCCCCTGCTTCAGTTCAACAAAGCAGCATCTTGAACCAGAGGAAGTCCCAGTGCTGCAAAACCAGGGGGAACATGCAGCGAGGAGCCCCCCCCCTTTGTACCTGAGCTCCCCCAGCACCTCCCAGGGATGCCTGAGAAAAGCCTTTTGCTGGTTTTCTGGCACTTTTTGAGAAAGGAAACAAAAGAAAACAGCTGTGCCAGGACGGGGGCGGGGGGGGGACAAAAAGCAATGGCTCCAGCAAAGCTCCTGCAGGATGCCTGGCAGTGGCCTTGCCCCAAGTGAAGCTGCAGAAGCAGAGGGGGAGGCTCTTCTATTTAAAGATAAGAGGATTTCTCCCTGCAGGGAAAACAAACCCTCTCCAGGTCCTCTGCAGGCGGCTCCCAAGTTTTGGGTTGCCTGCCAGCACAAGGCAGCCCAGTTCCAGCTGGGAAGGGCAGGGTGGCACTGGGGAGGGCCTCCCGTGCTCCAGGCTCTCCAGGGGGGGCTCTGGGCACCAATTCTTGGCTTTTTGGGCTGGCTTTGGACTCCGAGGCTGCTGAAACAGCACATGTGAAGCGAGGTGGGGACCCAAGGGCTCTCAGGCTGGTCACCCCACCTCCTGCCTACTAGGCAAGGTAAGGAAAAGGCTGGGCTGGGGGAGCAGAGGGTGTCTTCACCGCTGCCTGCAGAGCTCTTCCACTTGCAGCTGGAGGCTGTGGATTTTGTCCCCAAAGTCCTGCTTGAAGAGGCGGGTGTCCTGCTGCGCCCGCTGCCGCTCCCGCTCCGCGCGCTGCAATCTGGAGTGGAGCCACATGAACTTGTGATAAAAAACAAAAGCCATGGTGGGGAGGAAGACCGAGTTCAACCAACCAAAACCAGAACCAGAAGCAGTGAAAAGGGCAAGCAGCAATGGGAAGGAGGTGTGTGGG
>VYZX01032770.1:180622-198230 GCA_013401335.1 Brachypteracias leptosomus
GGGGGGGGGGAAATAAATATAAAACAACAACAGCAAGAGAAAAAGAACAAATCCATTAGCTGAGGAGATACCACCACACATTCTCAAAGACATTTTTTTAACAAGCAAAATGACCCTTTTCCATAAAGAATCACTCAGAATATGAACCCCAAAAGGAGAGTGTTTGTTGAAGCCCCTGACACGCTGCTCAGAGGCCACAGCTCTGCACCCTCGGCCAAACCTCTGCAAGGCTGGGCTTCCAGAACCTGACCAGGGGGAAAAAGGAGGCAAAAAGCCCCCGAAGGGATCTGCCTTTGGTGCTGAGACCCTCCTAACTGCAGGGGGGTGCTAAGAGGGGAGCAACGTGGAGCTTGTCCCAGTCCCAAGGGACACCACTGCACCTGAGCACTGCTGGGTGCTCACACACTGGCCTGGCCCCCTCGGGGTCAGGGGGATGTCACCAGCAGCACCCCCAGGGGATTTCTGAGGTGGAGAAGTGTCAGTGGTTACCTCTGCTCCAGCTGTTTGATGGTGGCAGCCATCTGGTTTGTCTTCTCTTCCAGGCGGCTGTTTAACTCGCTCTTCTGCTTCACTCCCATGTCTGAGCTCTGGGGAAAGCAGCAGCAAAACCAGCCTGGGTCACAGGGCAGCTCGTGGGGCTCAGGAGACCACAGGGGCAGGAGAAGGGGCCAGGACAGTGTCTCAAGGGCAAGCACCTTGCCATGCTGCACCCCACGGGAGGGCAAAGCCTCCACCAGTGCAGCCTCCTGGAGAAATCCATTCTACTGGGGTCACCCCACTGCTTGGCACAGCAGGACTGGCTGGAGCCAGAGCAGAACCAACTCCTTCCTCTAAAATTTCCCCTAAAATTTCTTTTAGGGCTTTTCCCGAGCATTTTGAGCTGCTCTTTGTCTGAAGAGCCTGCTTTAGACAGCAGAGATGTGTGTCATCAGACCAGACGCCCTCAGGGACTGGGCTGTGCTGGGACAGGAGCCACCACAGCTCAGTTTTCACACCCCAAAGGCACGGGAGATGCTGTCCCCAAACCTCCCACTTCCAGCTCAGCCCCAGTCTCTCTCCAGAAGAAACTGGGAGAGGGGGGAAGAAAGAACAGGGGCTCTCTCTCAGCCCACTGGGGTGGGTTTAAGCACTTCCTCACCTGCAGCTTGAAAGACAGCTCGTGCTTGAGGGCCCTGAGATCATCCAGCTGCTGCCTGAGCGCCACCAGCGCGTCCTGCTTCTCACAAACATCCTTCTCCAGCATCTTCATGGCCAGCTCCATCTCCTGCCGCATCCCGATCTGCACCTCCAGCTCCTTCTCCACGTCCTGCAACACAGGGATGGCTCAGGCTCCTGCTGCCCCAGGAGAGGGCCCCCCCACACCTCTCTGGTGGCCATGACTACATGGAGGAGCCATTCTGGGGCTCCCCAGGTCCTCACCAGCCGCAGCTGAGTCTCCTCCTTGAGCTGCTTCCTTGCCTCAGTCAGGGCGTGCCCATCGGCAGTCCTGTCCTTGGTCACCTAAGGCAATCAAGACACCCAATTAACAGACCTGAGGGGTTGAAACCCAAGCCCCCAGGCACTGGCCCTCTCGATACACCCACAAAACAACCCTCAGGATGCTGGCCCTTGACTCCAGGCCACGACAGCCCAACTCCTGCCTCCGGGTTCTTCTGCCACCCCCTCAGCGAAGGGCCCTTCCTGATGTCCCTCAGCCCAGGGACAGGCTGTGGTGGCTCTGGGCACCCTCCCAGTCCAACCAGCCACAGCCAGGTGGGGTCTTACTGGGGCCAGGCTCCACCTGCCACCCCCCTGCAGCCACTCTTCTCTAGTGTGTCTCCAAAGGGTGGTGCCCCAAACACCCTTCCCCACACACCCACCTTACGGTTGGACTCCAGGATGTAAGAGCTTTCCTCCTTCACTCGTTCCATCTCCTCCTGCAGTGTGATAATCCTGTTGTTTGCCACTGCCAGCTGCAAACAAAGCACACCAACCATCACACACCAGAAAAAAACACCCAGCCGGTTATTTTCTCCTCTCTAGACACATTTTCTGTACCTTTTTTGCTGGGTTAAAGTGAGAAAAAGCCATATTTGCAGTGGCCAAGACAGCCTGGCCTCTGCCATTTATTCTGGGATGCTCTCCAAAAATCAGAAAGCAAGCCAAGACTTCAAGGGGTAAAGAATATCCAGCAGCTTTGGGTTGTTTCTCCACCTCGTGCTGAGCTCACAGCCACAGGCAGTGGAACTCCTCTGCAGGTTGGTGACCCCAGGTTCACCATGGAATGCACACCAGGGCCCTGACAGGAACTCCTCCCTCACGTTTTTAACCCCAATCCCAAGGGGCCAAAGACATCAGATGATTCTGGATTGCCCTTACCTCCTCGGTCAGCTTAGTGTTGGATTTTTCTAGGGCATCCACCTTGGCCTGGAGGTTGTTTACTGTGGCACTGATGAAGAGAAAAAAAAAACCTCCAGTAATTCTGTTTTTCTTTTTTAAAAATCCTCCTTTCTGTTCTGCTGTCCTACATAACGCAGAATAAACCAATCCTGTCTTACCTTAAATGTCTGTTGAGTTCTTCCACATAGTTCTTCTGGTCCAAAATGGCAGTGATCTGACCATCTCTGGGGAAAAGAAAGATCATTCCACTCAGCCACTGGGATGGGACACAATTCCTGGGAGATCTGCCTTTTCCCCTGCCCCACCCCAACATTCCCAGGGTGTTATTTCCATATCCTGGTTCATCAGACACCAGCAATTCAGCTTGAGCAGGTTTCTACTTAAAGATGTCAGAGGTGGCAGGGCAGCCTGGAGGACTTGAATACAAGAGAGAAGGAGCAGGACAGTTGTTCTTACCCTTCACTGCCTTTTGTGCTGTTCCCATCTTTCAAGTACATGGAGAAATCAATAACTCCAACCTAGACAAGAAAAATGTCCACTTGAAACCCTTCTTCCAAGACTAAACGCTGCCCCTGGAGCCCTTCAGCCAAAACACCAGCACCTTGTGTTGTAGCCAGGACTCATTCTACCAGGAATTCATCAGTAATGGACAAAAACATGGCATACCTCAGGCAAAAAATCTACCAAGATAAGCAGCAAGTTGGCAAGGAAGCCTTGGGACACGAGGAGAAGACATTCCCAGCTGGCCCAAGACCACGTAGGAACCAGCTTACCTTAGTCTTCTCCTACTTGTAGTAAGAAGCTGGTATCTCAGTTGAAAATCCTCTACGAGGGGAAACCCTCCCCGTTTAAAGGAGCAGAAAGAAACCCCATTAACTGCACAGCCAGTACCTGTGAGTCCAGGTCTTCTCCCTTCATGCAGAAGTTGGCATCAATGACATTGAGCCCCACGAGGAGCCCAGCAATGATGGCACCTTCTTCTTCCATCATCAGGGCATTAGGCTCGTAGAATTCACTGCAGGAGGCAGGGCAAGAGCAGATCTTGGTTACCATGGACGGATGAAAATGCTGCTAACTAGCCTGGGAGGCCAAGACCCTGTGAGGAGGACACCCGGGCCCTCCCTGGTGAAAGGTGGTGGAAAACAAGCTCAATTCTGAAGTCACGGGGCAGGACACTCAACATTTAGCATCAGGGCTTAATATCTGAGTTGAAGCAGGAGAGAATCATTTAGACTGGCAGACCTCCAAGGGCACCACTACTACGTGCTGCTGTTAACACAAGCCACTGCCACGTGGACAAGCCCAAGTCCTCCTTCCCAACCCCAAGCCAGCTGTGCATTTCCTCGCAGAGCCACCAAAGGTGGGCTCAGCACTCACCTGAGGAGATCCTTCCTGTTGATCAAGGCTTTCATGTACTCTGAGAGCTTCTTCTGCATCAGGGCCAGGCGAAGCCAAGCTCTGCCTCTGCCCACGGGTGTCCTACAAAGGCCAGAAGGATGCAGAGGTCCTGCAGCAGCTCTGAGAACCCCCTTCCACCTCAGCTGCTGCAGCTCAGAGGCAGAGCTGCTGTTCCTGGAGCCATCCGCCTCCTCTTTCGGCAGAGGTTTAACCCTCAGTCCTGCTGCAGAACCTCCCTTACAGCTTCTTCTCCTCTTCCCCAGGCTGAAAGCCTCTTATAGGGTTTTTTTTGCTTAGCAAAAAACCTGAAGGTGACACCTGAAATGACCATGAAGATCTCCAAAGCAACACCTGCTTGAGGTGTTCCAAGTGCAGCTCCTTGGGTAAGAAGGAGAGGACAGCAATTCATTTAACCACAGGTGCATTCCTGCCCTTCCTTCTCTGCAGCAGGACCCTTCCTACAATAAAAACCCCACTAATCCTGTGTGTGTGTGTGTGTGCAGCAGAAGACTGGACTTACTTGAGCCCTGGGAGATCCTTCACGCTCGCTGTGATCTCTGCAGCCTCGGGAACGAGCTTTTCTACCAGTTCCAGTGGTCCCCAAAATGACTTATTCTGCCCGAGAAAAGTCTTTTTGGCTAGAAAAAGACAGAAAATGGGTGCATGAGGCCAGAGCTGACTGAGCACCTCCTCACACAGCCAGGAGTGAACCGAGGGCTGACACAAACTGCCAGGAAGGTTCTTCTGGGGCTGCTGCTGGGCAAGTACAAGAGGTGACCCCGAGCCCCGAGTGGGGCAGCGGCTGCTAGGATTCAAAGAAAGCAACAGGAGCTCGAGCGAGATGCAAAAAAACATTCCCTGCACCCCCAGTCCACCAAAACAACACCACGTGGTGGCAACCAGCAAGAAGAGCAGGCTGGCACTTGGCCACTCCAGCTGCTGAGGAGCCAGGGCTATCACTGAGGGCTTGGTGCCACCCATCTGAAGAGCTGTCTACAAGTGGCAAGCTCCTCCAACAACCAGGATTTCTTCCCCCCCCCCCCTTCCTGGGGGCTGTGAAGCCAAGTGTGATGAGAGCAGTGACCTCCCTCAGCCTCCCCTAGATGAAAAGCATGGTTTGGAAGAGAGTCCAGCCCTTGCTGGCCCTGCCCCACGGGCAGCAGCCCAGGAGCTCCTCTGGAGCCAGGTTACCTTTCAGGCCGTGCTTCAGGCAATGCTCCATCACCACGAAGAACTGCTGCAGAGGGGCATAGTCAGAGTCCAGAGTCCTGCCCAGGTTCAGCGCTGACTCAATCAGCCCCTTGATGCTCAGCTTGGCCATGTTCATCAGGTTCATGCGTTCGTTGGCCATCAGGTAGTTGGGATCTGGCAGGACAAGGAGGAGAGGGGCTGCTGAGTGAGGAAAGCTGCTTTCAATTCAATAAAAGCTCCTCGTCTCCTACAGGACTTGTCCTGACCACCACAGAATCGTTGAGGTTGGACAAGACCTCCAGGAGCATCAAGCCCAGCCTTCATCCCAGCATCTCCCTGACCCCCAGACCATGTCTCCAAGCCCCACATCTCCTCGTTTGTGGAAGCCCTCCAGGGATGGGGACTCCAGCACCTCCCTGGGCAGCCTGGGCCAGGGCCTGACCACTCTGCCAGGGAAGAACTTCTCCCTAACGTCCAGCCTAGCTCCCCCTCAGCTGATGCAAGCCATCACCCCGCTTCACCACGACGCTGACACAAGCCCATTGCTCCACCACAACCTCCCTGACACCTCCAACGTTGTGCTGCCCCAAGGAGCACCTCATCAGCACCCACCAGCAAGGAGCAGACCCTCCTAGAACCACAGAGCCATGACAAATCACACCATTGCCATCTCCAAGCTCTGGGCTCTCCTGCAGGTTGCCAAGTGCTGCAGGCCCAGCAGGCTGCTGCCCTTGAAGAGCACCTGGACATCACCCCAGCACTTTCTTCTACTCCACACAACTGCTGCCACCAAGTTGGGCTTTGCTTTGGTACCAGGATCCCAAATCCACCCAGCACAAGGTGATCAGGTACAAATCCCCATCAATCCACAGCTCCATCCATGCTGCTGACCAGGACAGGCCATCCCAACCTACCAGAGGTATCTGGGGGTTCCCCTGGGGCACTTTCTCTAGGAAGCCTCAGAAGAATATGGGAAAATAAAGACAGACTCCTTTATTCCAAGTCAATTCTGGCCTCGGGGTTGAAGAGGGATGATTTGGCTGGCCAGGCCCTGGAGGACACCCACTGACCCAGGCCGAGGCCAAGGATCTGCTTTTGGAGGCAACGAGTGTGGTCTGCTGGGAGGTCTGGGCCTGCTGGGTGAAAAGCGGGGGCAATTCTGCTCACATTTCACAAAAACCCCCCAAACAGGGATAAGAGGGGGGTGGGAAACACGGTCAGGACAACCAGATCCAACACTTGGAAGAGCTACTGAGCATCTGGGCTGCTGGAAGCACTTAGGACAAAAGAATCCCAGAAAGCAGAGCTGTGCTTCCATTTCAGACTAACGTGTGCAGCCTAAAGAACTGACAACTGCCTTCATCACACTACCTGAAGGTTTCTCCCTCCACCTCTGGTCAGCAATGGATTCCCACTGAGGCCACCTCCAATCCTGGAGGTAACCTGCTACTGAAATGCAGGATAGGGGTGTTGCCAGGGGAATAGAAGTGCTCCTGACTGGCTGGACTGGCACCACCTCAAACCCTCAACCCCCAGGTCCCTGAAGAGGTCAAAGTGTGCCACAGCCACTCACACAGTGACAGCATGGCAAGGAAAGGGCTCCTGAGAGGCTGCCATGAAGATGTTCCCAAGAATCTCAGGAGTCCTGTCATCTACTAGGGAAAATCCACCTGTAGGGACCTCCAAGTCACAGCAATGCTGGATCTCTAAAGCTGTGACTGTGCTCTAAGTATCTCTCACCTGCTGGCAAGAAATTTTATCCCTCCTCCTATTCAACCACCCTAAAAGAACTGGGAAGACACTCAAATGAAGCTTGACCCTCGCCCACATGCACACTGCAGGTGGGAACTCATCTGCCCCCCAAAATGCCAATTGATTAGCATTTCAGTGACTGAATCCAGCTCAACTCAAGAACACAAACTTGGAGCAGTATTTCTTGGTGTTCCTTCCACTCAGGCCGTCCCAAGGCTCTCTCGAGGCAATGAAAATCAGAACGACAGGAGTATTCACAAGGGAAGAGCAGAGGCATGTCTGCTTGCTAGAGAAATACACCTGACTCTACTCAGTTTTTGCCTCTCTATTCCAAATCCCACCTCTCAGCTCTGCAGGGCTATGGATAAACCAGAAAGCATCAGGACTAAAACCCCCCTAGAAAAATCGAATGGGACTTCTGGGAGAAGAACCATTTTCAGAGAGTTTAAAAGGTGTTTGTTTCTTCTTGCCAGGAGGTCCTTAATCTTGATTTCCGTGGGGGAAAGTGCTCTCCACGTGAAGCATCCGCCAGCCTCTGATCCGTCACCAAGGAGGACACTTTCCTGCACATCCAGCATTGGAAAAGCTCCAAAAAAAAACCCCCAACAGACAAATCAGGAGGGTGGTGATGGGCAACAAGCACAAGAGCCAACAGAGCAGACACACGGTTTCACAAGCACCACGAAATAAACACCAAACATCTGCACGACCCGAATGGAAACAATGGGTTATGGAGAAAGAAGTCTTCAAAAGTCTCTTTTGAAGCTGGGTTCCTACCAGGCTCAGGAAAATAATGGCACCAGGAAGCATTTTGTCTGAGCTAGCCCCTTGTTGGGTCACTTTTTCTACCTCTGCTTGGAATCCAAATACCCCCCCTAGTTTTTGGAAGCAACATTGTACGTAGAGATTTTTTTTTTTTAGAAGTAAGAATTTAGAACCCCGTGAAGGGGCTGAGAAAATTTAGAGGGGGAAACCCTTCCCAATATTCATTGGAAATGCCAATTAAGACCATTGCAAAACACACTCCAGTGATCCAGGACGTCTTATTTGGCAGCAGCCAAACACCTGCAACTGGCACAGCACGTTCTGGCCCTGAGCACGTCCAGCCAGCCCAGCATGGCCAGAAAGCCCCAGCTCCTGGCCCTGGGGAGGGGAGCTGGGCTTGGCACCCTCCAAATGAGCAGGCAGCAGCCAACCATGAGTGGAAACCAGAGCTGGAAGAGGTTGGTGTGGACGCACCTTCGGTATCACCACGCAATTGCTCCACCACATCTGTCAAATCCTCCCAAGAGTCTTTGCCAACAGCAAAACAAGGAAGGAAAAGAAAAAGAAAAAGAAAAAAACCGTCATGCAAGGCGTGATCTGAAGGGGAGAGTCACAATCAGGGGACAGGAGGAGGACAACTGAAAGGGACAGGCTGGGGTCATAGTGGCAAGAGATGGGCAAGGCAAGAGGGGGTGTCAGTCTGCACAAAGCAACACAGCAAAGCCCAGTTCTCCCTCAGGGTGGGCTTCAGCAAAGCTCTAGCAGCTTTGCCTCTCGCTGCACCAAGACAGGCCATTTGGAAAGCACCTCCTACAAGGGAAAGCAAGAAAAGCATTATTTTGCTCTGGGGATTTAAGCAACGCCAGCATTCGCTTCAGTTGCCTCCTACCCAGCCCCAGAAGAATCCCCCAGCGAGGAACCAGAGCCACGTGTGAGGAGCAAGGAGGTTTCGGGAGAAGGACAACACTGAGGGCACCTGAGACAAGGTTCAGCAGAGCTTTGACCCTGCAGGGCTGCTCCACGGGACCCGTGTGGTCAGGATGCTGCTGACTCAGGAAAGCTCCACCAGGACACCTCGAACTCCTCCTGACGGGCACGGGGAGGAGGGAGCAGGCAGGACAAGGAGAACCTGCTCCAGCACACCCACGAAACCCCTGGATCCAACCCAGCAGGTGAAGCCCTGGGGGGGTGTCCAGCTCCCTACTTACGTGCCCGTTCCCCACCGGCGGAAGGTCCGAAGCACCGGGAAGGCTCTAACCCCTTCCTGGGCCAACTGTGCCAAAGTCCTGAGCAAAGGTCACCCTGCTGGGGCCTCCTCCCCCCCACAGCAGAGCCAGCCCCAGCTCCTGGGCTGCACCACCACGGCCCAGCCGCTTTGGATTCAGCAGGGATTTCTCCTCTCCTTCCTGGGGTGAGAGGGAAGGACAAGGAGCACAAGCCCCGGTAGGAGCACCAGGGGTTTCACCTGAGAAACCCCCTGTTCCTGCAGGAACAACGCCCTGGGGATGCTGCCCCCACCACCAGCTTCCCCACACTCCTAGGGACAAATATTGAAGTCCACCTGATGTTGTACCGAACTCAGAAAACAGGATGACCCAGGCTTTTAAGTTCCACCCAGATGTGTCTGATAAATCCTGTCTGATATTGGAACCCATCAAGTCTTTTTTGGAGGCTGCTCTCTGCTCTGCTTGGCTGACACGTCAGTCCTGTCCTCGGCTCGTCTGGGCACAGGAGATGGTCCAGGGATTCAGGTCGGGCTGATTTACCCAGTTTAGCACTAAGAAGGATGCTTAAAGAGAGGTGGTGATTAAGGAGCAGGGAATCACTACACACAGCAACTTGTCCTCCTGACTTTACCTCCCTTCAGTTGGGGGTAATTCTCCCAGACAGACACGGTGCCCAAGAGCTACATGGGAATGGGGAAGGACTCCTGCAGGAAGAAGGGATCTTGCCAGTGGAGGCACCTTGCCATGCAAATAAAAGCTTTTGAGAATCACCCCTGGGAGAACCTACCAGCCCAGAACTTATTAAACAAAAAGGGTGCTTCCTGCTTTTGGACAGCTACAGCATTTTTCCATGTGTGGAAGATGCTCAGAACAAAGCCCTGGCTCCACACATCCCTTTTAGGACAAGAGAATCAAGTTCCTCCAAAGACAGACTAAACAGGTCGGGGTGGGGGGGATGTTAATTTTTGTAAGGAGAAGCTGAGAAGTCAGTAAAACAACTGAAAAAAAACCCCCGCAACCCAGCATCAATTTTGGGAAGTGAAAACTGAGCCTGACACAAAGTCCTCAAGGGTGAACTGTGAGTTCTGCTGCTTTGGCTGCTCCCAAAGGCTTGGCCCAGATCTGTTGGGTTTTGTGCAGACACGGACTCTGCTGGAGAATCAGAAATAAACAACCCCCCAACCAGCCCAGGGCTCCTGATGGCTGAGGAGGGGTCATTTTTCAGGCTTGCAGTGAGATGAACACTGAGCACAGCAGCAGCTGAAGGCCCACACCAGGCATTATGATATTAATTTAAATTGCATTTCCTCCTGTTTGTTGCCTTAGGAATGATAGATTACATACGTAAGAAGAAATGATTCAAGCAGTCGAGGAGAACTACTTGAACTGGAGATCTTCAGGAGATGCTGCTAATATCCCTGGAGAGGATAAGGAGTTTTTCTGGACTGCCTGAATTATCTGGAGATTACGATGTCATCTCATTGGAGATGATGATATCAACACCCACCTTCTCTGCTCTCTCAGTGGAGGAGAGGATGAGCATCCCCCTGCCCAGAACCTCACCTTGCAGCACCAACAGCTTGTGCTCTCCTGACAGATTCTGACCATTGACTGCAATATTTCAGATAAAACTGCCACTAGCTTGGTTTGGAAAGGCTGCTGGCACCACTCTTGTTTTGACACACGCTCCTCAACGGGCAGCATCAGGGGCAGGGACTGACACCACCATTTTTCCTGCAGACATTTTGCTACAAGTGAAGCCTTGTGCCAAAAGAAAGAGCAGCCACAGACCTGCAAACTGGGAGATAAAAGGCAAGAGGAAAAGCACAGAAGAGTCAGGAATTCCAAGCCCACTCTGCATGACACGTATGGGATGTGGAAATAACCAATATCATGGCGTGACCCCCCCCCCAAAGCTTCATTCCTGCCTCCAGATGATCACCAGCTGCAACTGCAAGGGGCAACTTGTCCTTTTTTTTTTGCACAAAGGAAAAAAAAACCACCCCCTACTTTTTTTCCCCCCCATCTTTCACTTCCCAGTCTCACTTGACACCCGTGAGGTTTCTCTGCAACACTTTCCATCCACGGTCTGTGAGGGAAATGAACCTGCCCCACATGTCCCAGCTTTACACTGAACAAGCTTAAAAGAGCAGAGGAGGCAGCTCCCAACTGTCACTTCTTAATGACAGCGCTGAAAATATCTACAGGAGTTGGGAATGTAAACCAAAACTGATTTCAAACATAACCCCCCTCACTGGAGGGCTGGCACCTCGGACTCCTTGGCCTGAGGAGCTCCTGAAAACCTCACCTGCCTCCTCTTGGCTTCAGGGTCAAGTCTCCACCTTCTCTTGGACATCTAAGAGGTACTTCTCCAACAACAGAGAGACATTTCATGTGGTTTCTGTCACCTTACTCCTCTCTCTCAGCAGATTTGTCTTCTAGCAGCAAATCCACGGTGGAATTTCACCTCTCCCAAGAGTCTGCTGTTCCTTTTCCACACTAGTGGAGGAGAACACCCCAAGCTCTGCTCTCTGAAGATGTGGCTCTAAACCAGGACCACAGCTCCCAGGGAGGCTCCCTCATGACTCCAGTTCCCCCACCAAGAACCAGGAGACTCCCACCCGCTCCGTGCCCACTCAAGTGCCCAGAAGGCTGCCAGTCTGCAGCACAAAAATATCACTAACAAGGTCACGCTGCTTCCTGAAATAGTTTTTGTAGCGTGCAAACAAACGCCAAAAAAAGGCTCGAGCAGAAAATGGAGAGAAAAGGAAGGACCAGAAGGATGATTCAATAAATGGTGCAAGAGATGAAGGGGCAAGAGGGAAAACACTCTGAGGAAGCAGGAGGAGCTGAGGGGCAGCAATGGGAGGCTTCAAGCCCTCATTTCAGCCAGCTGCTGCAATATATTATTTCTTACATGTCTTGATTTGCTAGGGAAAAAAAAAAAAAAAAAAGGCACCTTTTTGGTAGAGCTCTAGAGCCTTTTTCTTCTCCCTTCCCCTTTATAATCCCTACCTTTCCATGGAGACATCCCAAGACAGGCCAGGCTGAGCTCCCAGGTGTCCTGCTCCTCCCCTCAGCCAAGCCCCATCCCCCTGTCCCCTGGACCCGAGGACACAGCAGCAGTGCTGATGCAGTGGCAGCAGGGAGAGCACGAGCCAGAAAGCCCCGTCAGCTTTTCTATTGTCAACACTCACTCCTGACCTTCTCTCTCTGTTCAAAACAAGACTTGGGTGCAAAACACCCAATTCCCTGCTATCAGAAGAGTCCTGGAGCGCTTGGAAGGTCATCTACTGGCTACGTGACAAGTCCAGAAGATAGTTAGTACTTTGGAGAGAAAGAGAGAAGAGGGAGAATTCAACCCACCTGCACTAGAGCTCAAAACCCCCAAACCCTCAAGTCCGAGTAAGACCAAGCAAGGTCTGAATGAGCCTGGTCCACATCCAAGCACATGGAAACGGGAACTCTGCTGGGTTTTGGCTGCTCTGGTTCTGCTGTCCTGAGCCTACAGCATCTCTGGAACTCCAGGACATGCTTCAGGGGGCTCTGCTTTTGAACCCTCTGTCCCACTGTGTGACTCGGTGCTTGGCAAGCAAATCCAAACCCAAGGGCTGCTACCAGTGAGGGCAGCTTCTCAAATGGAAACTCAATGGGGGATCACCTGGGAATCAAAGCACAACCCCTCAGCACAGGGTGAGCAGCCAGCACCCACCAGGCCCAGCGAGCCTGCTCCAGCGGGGACTGGGAAAGGGTCAGGCACCAAGAGATGGAGCCTCCTCCCTCTGAGAGCAGAAGGAGCTCAGCAGCAGCGAGGAGCATCATCAGCTGATCCTGGGTGTCACTGTGTAACCACTCGGGGCTTTCCAAACACTACCCCCCGCCCCGACCCTACGCAGGCACCCACTTGGAGCAGCTGAGGACCCACCACGGGAGCCCTGAGCCCTGTTTCAAGAGGGAAACCACCATTACATCGATCACCGAGCGCCCGTCGAGGGCACCTTCCCCCCTGAGACGCACAACCCCCCCCCTCCCGGCACAGCAGCCGCGCTCAGGCACAAATCTCTCCTCGAGGGACGGCTGAAAAGAGAGGCCAGGAATCCTCTGGGCAACCTGAAGCTCCCTCAGAGGCCCAAGGGTGGGCAGGCTGGCCGGCGGGGTGGGGCTGGGGTCCGTACCTTCGTGGGTGGGTTCGGGGTCGGGGGTGAGGGAGATGTCGTCCAGCTCGCGCAGGCAGAGCCACTCTCCGTCCATCGAGACCCGGAATTTGCAGAGGTAGATGGTCTCCATGGCAGCCTGGGTGATCTTGTCTGTGGTGGGGGTTGGCATGTCGCTTTGAGGCGTCAGAGCAGACATGATGACTCAGCTGGTACCACCGGCAGGAAGGGGGGAAGAAAACCAAGAAAAAAAAAAGAACTAAAAGAGCCAAGCTTTCTGAGGAAGGGCAGAAACCCCTCGCTGTGAAAGGGCAGGTGTGCTCAGGCTGGCACAGAGCCCTCCGGCCTTCTCATGGAGAACGCAAGGTAAAAATGCTGCTGGTCTCTTCCTCCCTCCTCCTCCTCCTCCTCCCTGCTGCCGTTGTCTTCTGCTGTGCTGGAGGGTATTGATCCCGAGCGGGCACAGCCAAGCTGCCTCCTGCAGCAGGGGCAGCGGGGGAGAAAAAGGCGAAAAAAAAATCAAAAAGATACACAAAGCACCAAAATCAAAGCAGGAGGAGGGGGAAAATAAGCCAAGAATGTCTTCCTCTGGTGCAAAACAAAGGCGGGAGGTGGAGGCGGCTGTGCAGGCTGGGCGAGGTGGAGGTGCTGGAGCCTTCCTCCCCAGCCCAGCTCCCCAGCAGCCCCAGTGCTGCCGGGATTGGCTGTGAGCAGGGTGGTGACCAAAATGGCTGACTAATGAGCTGTGCTGGAGAGAAGGGCTCATGTGACCGGCTGCTGCCAGCCCGGGGACAGCCCTGCCCACGGTGCTGCCCGGAGGAGGAGGAGGAGGAGGGTGATGAGGGTGAGGGGGGTCTCGCCATCGCTGGTACCTCGTGGGTCTGTGGGCAGGCAGAAGGTGCATCCCTCACCCATCACCCCCAGACTAGGAGCACAAAGGCACGTCTGAGCACAAAGCCACGCTTGTGATTCCTCCTGCTTTATGCACCCTGCAGTGCTCTAACCCTACCCAGCGGGTACCTTTGAGACAAAATCTCCTAAACAGATATATAAAAAAATATGTTAGGGTGGATTGATCTCTCAGGGAAATGCTGAGGAAAGAGGATTTGGCTCCAAGCACGCGAGCGATGGAGGATTCGGCTCCTCGAGGAGAACAATGAGGGGGAACACCACAAACATGACCTGACCCTCAAGTCCTGCCCTGATCTGCAGCATCACCTCCCAGCAGGCACAGAGCCAGATTCCAACCCCTCCAGAACGAGAGGCACTGCCCCATCCCTTCCCCCTGCACCTCCTCCGCGTCCCCTCGAGGGAACAAGAGGTCCCAGGTCACCCACCACCCTCCTCACTCCTGAGGTCACGGGGCAGGGGGTCACCAGCAGCAAGAAAAGAGCTGATCTGACTCTATTCCTGCCTGGCTCCACTGTATTTGTGGAGGGCAGATGCACAGCACCCACCTGAAAGGATGCTCAGTGTCCCCCCATGGCAATTCAGAGAAGGTGGAGTGTCCACCAGGACGCTCCAGGGGTAGGAACATGACAAACACACGGGTAGAAAGGTCAAGGGCTCTCATTTCCAAGGGGCAAGAGGAAGC
This sequence comes from Brachypteracias leptosomus, assembly GCA_013401335.1. Lineage (NCBI taxonomy): Eukaryota > Metazoa > Chordata > Aves > Coraciiformes > Brachypteraciidae > Brachypteracias > Brachypteracias leptosomus. Next base: position 195,082 of record VYZX01032770.1, read on the forward strand.
TGCAGCTTTCAGCACCAGTTCCTGCTGGGAACACAACGTTTTGACTCAGCAACTCTCCCCCTTGTCAGAGTACAACTGAACAAAGAGCCAGGCAGCAGTGATGCAGAGGAGAATTACCTCATGACAAAACCCAGCTCCTATTGTCCCTCCTCCCCAGGAGGGAAGGGGCTTTATAAACTGTGCTGACAGCACTTTAACCCCTCAGGATTTACACCTCCTTCCATCAGGGCTCTTCACACCAGTGCAAGGCACCACATCCCCCCAGCTCCCCAACAGCCACCAGCTCTCCCTCCCCTTCTGAAAGGGTCCAACCGAACAGCAGAAAATCCCAATACACCCTCAGAATCACCAGAGCACCAGCAGCTGCTGTGCAAGCCATTACCCACCAGAGCTCACGAGCAGGCTCTTTAATTTAGCTTTGAAACCAGGAGAAACACAACCAGTGTCTGGTGTAACCCCACAGCTCCCATTTCACAACGTGGGTACCCACGTACCAGGATCATGGCAGAGGTCTACTGAAAATCCACTTTAAAACTTCAATTGCTGGGGGTTTTTAGACTCAGGAGCTATGAGGGGCTGTATCTGATTGTTTGAAAACCAAGACTGATGGGTTCAGAACTTCTTTTTCCAGCTGATTTGTTTCTTCTTGCAGAGTTCTGAGACAAGATCTAAGAAGTCCTCAGCTGTCCAGAGCAGGTTGCAGCACACAGCTGAATTTACACCTACTGTATAAAAACAGGTAACAGCTTCCAGGGTAAGCTAAGGCACGGAGCAAAGCCCTAACAGAAGCTTCATGGAGAAGGTCCATGTGTCAACTACAGCACTGTGGGAGAGTAAACACTCTACCCAGAAAACAAACCAACCCAAAACCACAAAATAACCCCCAAAATAGGGACTATCCTATAACTTACTGACCCGTGAGCCTTTTATCACCACCTGGAAAACACGAGACAAACCTGCCCCTACCCCCACGTGCCTCAAAGTGACAAAGCTGCTTCTCAAGAGACCAAGGAAGGTGTCAAATACTGGTCGTCTTCATGATAAAACTGCCCACGCCAACAGATAAAGCTGCATCAGGGTTCAGGGAAGGGGAGGTCGCTGACCCAGAACCACTTGCTCAATCCCAAACAAGCCCAACAGCCCTGACTGCTCTTACAAAACCCTCGCCCTGGCACAGGAGCCTTTGGCTGGCTGACAAAACGAGGCAGTTTTGGGCAAAACTGAAGGAGATTAAGGAATCAGATTCGGGCTGTGGAGGAATTTTAAGAGGAAGCAGAGCTGAAAGCAAAGCACTCACCCCCTCAGCCACTAGCTCAGCTCCACTGGGAAGTATTCTGAGTTTCAGAAGCTGAATAAATGAGAACGATGGAAGCAATAAACCCCCAACAAATCCCTCAACAACCTCTGGACTCCAGGGGCCACCGCAGGGTGCACTTTTCCCCCCAGAGCCAGCCAGCAAGACAAATGTCTATCCCTGGTGAGCGTGTGGGGATGGCAAAATAGTGGGAATTTGGGGGTTTGGGAGCCAAGTTTGGGGGGGGTTCTGTTTGTTTTCTTTTCCAAAGATGGCATCACCAAGTTGTTTTTACTGTGTTTAAAAATATTCTACGGTTTTAGTGCAGCTCAGCATGTTTAAGTAAATTTTCTTGTGGCTTCTGTCTGTCTGGAACCAGCTGTCTCCAGAAAGCAGGTGCTGCCAGCATGAAAAGCTTTCCCAGTCTCCTTCCTTCTGCAGCTCACCACCAGCAAACCTCCTTTTCCAGATTTTCAAGCAGCAAATGAAGCAGCTGCACAGCACCCTTCAGTAATTGTTCAATAATTGCTTCGTAAAGGGAAAAAAAACCCCAACAAACTCCTTTAAATAAACCTCTGAAACATCCTGGAATGTTGACTTGAGAGTATATTGGTCACTACCTCCACTAGAACATGTAAATGCCAATGCACAGTAATTATTTTTGTCAGTATTCATGGAAGTGGCAGGAAAAGGAGGAATTCGGTGCCCAGTAGCAAACACCCCGTGAACGACAAGCCCAAAGCAGGACTCGGCTGCACAACCCTCTGCTCCAGCCACTCACTGAGCAACCAATCAAGCTGCTTTTACAGACAAGAGAACTGCAAAAAAACCCAAGACAACGATAAAAAAACCACCAAGGGATGATGTCAGACATTGATTTACAGGCAGAGGTGGCCCCGGGGAGAAACAGAGCCCAAGACACCACGCAAAGAGATGGTTCCTGCTCCTGCCAGAAGCTGCTGGGTCACGGAGTGGCTCTGGCAGGAGATGCTGCACAGGCAGCTCTCACCTCCCAGGCTGAAAAGGAGGCAACTTTCACCCACCTTTTAGGGGGTTTTCCCCCCAAAGTTTACACAGAGAGTGGCTGCAGAGTCAGGGATGGAGCGTGGCCGAGCCAAGGAGTTTTGACACCAACTCCTTGTGAACAAACCTGCTCGTCCCCTCACAACTGTAACAGCACAATGGCTACGATTCAATATCTGCATTAAAAGGCTGCTTTTCGACCCGAAATTGTCCAGTCCCTTGCACGTGACAGGATGACAGCAGGTAAAGATTTCCTGGTTAAAGATTCTGACAGAAGCCATCAGCCCAACAACTCGCCAGGGCAGGAGTCTGGGGCTGTGGACACAAGTTTGCAGCCAGAGACAGCAAAGTTAGGGCATTTCACCTGCACTACAGCAACTGGCTTCTCACCTCAGCCGCTCACAGCTCTGCTGGGAAACGCCTTAAATAAAGTGCATTAGCTTCAAAAGGAGGAGGAAAAAAAAGACCCAGATACCCACCCCAAAACCATCAGCTAATGTGTGCATGAAAGCTCACTTGGGACACGGGCTGGAGGAGGTGAAGGAGAGGGAAAAGCTTGGTCACCCCCAGCCTGGCCGGGGCCCAGCTGAAGCTCTTCTCAAGATGGATGGAAGAGGGAAGCTCTCCTCGTACACCCCCAGCAACCACTTTGCGGCACCCAAACACCCCCCAACAACGTGATGCACAAAGCCCTTTGTCACCCGGCACACCCCACACGGAGCCACACAACACCCAGCCCGGGGGTCCCTTCTCCCCCTCCCAGCTCCACCCCCGAGCACGGACCGCGTGTTGGAAGCAGAAGTTCCCCTCAGGGATGGGGTCAGGGGGGCTC
>VYZX01032770.1:198568-222066 GCA_013401335.1 Brachypteracias leptosomus
GGGAAGCAGGGCCCCGGCCCCCGCCCCTGCCTCCGCCCCCGCCCGGGGAGCCCCGGGGCCGCTCCTCCTGCCCGAGCAGCCTGGGAAACAGGGGCCGGCCCTCCGGAGTTACCTCGGTAGCCTGTTTCTGAGCAGAAATAGGGTGGGTTTTTTCTCATTGTGCAGTATTTAAGTGCTGTTCGGCCTGCAGGCAGCAGGGGGCAAACAAGCGCAGGGCTGTTCAAGTCGGCACAACTCGGGTTTAGAGCCCCAAGTGCCACCAGAATGGCACAAGAACTCACAAACCCAGGCCTGGGCTCCCTCACACCTGTCCCAGACTCAGTGCGGGTCTCACAGGTTGTTCAACTTCCCTGAAAAAAAACTTCCTATGAAAAAAATTAATCAGTCTGAAAAAATTCCCTCCAGTGAAAATTCCTCCTTTCGAGCCTGTGCTGGGACCGGCCCCGGGGAGAGCTGCAGGGGGGGGCTTCTCCCCAGCAGAAGGCACCGGAGGGATGGATATGGTGAGAGTTTACCTCCAAAGGGAAGACTCCTCTATCAATTAGGTAAGACCTGTAAGAGCAGACAACACTTCAAGTGCCTACCACAGAGAAAGTTACTTAGCACAGGTATTTTCTGTATTTACCACCTAGTTCCTGTATTTATCACAGATATTTCCTGTATTTATCATGTATTTCCTGTATTTATCATATTTCCTGTATTTATTACAGATATCTCCTGTATTTATCCCAGATATCTCCTGTATATATCACAGATATCTCCTGTATATATCTCCTGTATATATCACAGATATCTCCTGTATATATCACAGATATCTCCTGTATATATCACAGATATTTTCCGCATCTACCAAGGATAACTATTTTCTGCCCTTCTCACGGGTATTTTCTGCATTTATTACAACTATTTTCTTAATTCTCACAACTATTTTCTGCCCTTCTCATAGATATTTTTTCTGCATTAACCACAGATATTTTCTGAACTTATCACAGATATTTTTTCTGCCCTTACCCCAGCTATTTTCTGCCCTAACCCCAGCCCAGCAGCCCCGAGGAGCCCCCTCTCCACTCCCCGCTGCCTCAGGAGGGACCCCCGAGCGACACGCCCCATTCCCCCCCTCCCCAGGCTGCCCAAAATGACCCCGGAGGCAGTTTGGGAGGACTCTTTTATTGTTGTCCCGGGGTCACTGGAGCTTCCTGCTCTTCTTGACCCCGGCGCGGATGCCCGAGGGCTCCCCCTGGTAGCGCTGGAGCTCGGACCGCACCTCCCGCACCTGCCCCCGGCGCCGCAGCCGCGCCCGCCGGAACCGCTCCCGGTGCTTCACCCGCGGGTTCCGATCCCTCTTCTTCCTCCGGGGGGTCAGGCCCCTGTTCTTCAGCATCTGGTAGGTCACCCCTCGCTTCTCCCCGGGGTCCTTGTCCTCCAGGGGGGCTGCGTCTTCTTCAGGGTCTTCCTCTCGGGTTCTCTTCCGCTTGAGCTTCAGCTTCTCCTCCATCATCTTGTAGTAGTTGAGGGCAGCTTCTTCGCCCAGGTCGGACTCGTCTGAAGGTTCAGCAGCAGGAGGTTGGTCCTTCACCTGTTTGAACTTGTTCTTCTTCACCTCCAGCGGGAGGAACACCCCGAACTTCTTCTCCTTCCGTAGCTTCTCCTCCTCCTGGTCGTAGTAGCTCCTCAGGAGCGTGCGGACCTGCGGGGACAACCTCTGGTCTACCTGTGCCAGGTCGTTGATGATGTTCCTGTAGGCCACCAGCCTCTCGATGACGGGGTGGCTGTGGACGGGCAGTCTCTTGGCCTTCAGCACCAAGTAGAAGCTGATGTTGGCGCAGTAGGAGAGGTAGAGGTGGTACTTGGTCTGCAGGTAGCGGCTGCCCTTGCCCTGGGGGATGGTGCCCTTCCTCACCATCTGCAGCAGCGGGTGCAGCTCGTCCTTCAGCTCCATCAGCTTCACCTCAAAGTCCTCCAGCAGCTGCAGGAGCTCGGGGGACTCCTGCTTCAGCAGCTTCAGCTGCTGCTTCTTGGACAGGGCCCGCAAGTCCTTGGCAATCTTTTGCCCTTTGCTATCATGGCTTTTCTGCTGCTCGGCCAGGTAGCCCTGGATCACATCCAGCCCATAATCGTCCTCCCCCAGGTCCTGCACCAACCTCCTCTGGATGACCTGAGCCTCCTGCTCCTCCTCCTCCTCCTCAGCATCCACCTCCCGCTGGCTGCGCTTGCCCTTGGCCTGGGCCTGGCTCCCATAGTCCGTGTCATAGTAGAGCTGCTTGTGCTTGCCCCAGGAGAGCTCGTGGGGGACACCAGCGTCCTGCCGGTGGTCCTCCAGGTCGCTTTCCATGGACACGTCCCCATCTTCGGCCTCCTCCTCCTCCTCACCATCTCCATCCTCCTCACCATCTCCATCCTCCTCACCATCTCCATCCTCCTCACCTTCATCCTCTTCTGCGCTGCGGTCCAGGTAAAGATTCACTCCCTCTTCCTCCTCCTCCTCCTCCTCCTCCTCTTCCTCGCTGTCCTCCTCGGGCAGCTGCAGCCCCAGCACCTCTTCCTCCTCCTCCTCCTCCTCGCTGTCCCCGGCCTCCTCGCCGCTCTCCAGGGCCGCCATCACCGCCTTGAACTGCGCCTCGTGGAAGCGCTCCACCTCGTCGGCCAGCTCCTCGGGGCCGGCCCGGGTCCCCGGCATCTCCTCCGCGCCATCCTCCTCCTCCTCCTCCTCCTGCTGCCGGCCGCGACCGGGCGGCGGCCGCAGGAGCGTCCCGCGGCGGGTCCTCATGGCTGCGCTCCGGCTCCTCCGCCGCGCTTCTGCTTCCGGCGTGCGCCGCTTCCGCTTCCGCTGCCCGCGCACCCGCTTCCGGGGTCCCCCAGGAAACGCGCTCCCCGAGAGTCGGGTTCCGGCTGCACCCGCGGGGCGCGTTTTGGGTCCTTTTCGGTTAAATCTGCCGTTTGGAGGGTCGCGTTCGCCCCCACTGGGACGTCTCTAATAGATAAACACCCCCCCCGGCACGTGGGCAGCCAAAAAGTCCGTTTTCTATTTTTTTCCCCCATTTTTTCTCCCCTCGTGGCAGGTCCCACCAATGATTAATGCCGCGGGGAAATAAAAAAGCGCCTTTTCCCCCCCTCTCTTCCTCAGGGATTTCTCTTCAATTAAACCCCCAGGCATAACAAGCTGCTGTCTGATCTTACAGCAGCATAACCAGCCCTCCAGCAAGCACACCTGCCCCCTCTTCACCACAACTCCTGGTGGCTTCTCCACCATCACATCAACATTTCTGAGAGAAAAAGCCTCAAAACCTCCGCAGAGAGCAGGTGCAGAGTTATTTATAAACCCTCCCGGCCACCTTCTTGTGGTTTCAGGCAAATACTGAAGGTAATAGAAGGGGGAGGCGCAGGATTTGAGTCACTTTGGTTGGGTTCTGGTGGATCTCATGGCAGCCAAACCTCACTCAGCCTCTTCCCTCACACACTCAGCTCCTCCTGGGGCAAAACATCCCCTCTATGCTCTTCCACCAAAACCACATTTTGCCTCAGCCTAAAGAGCCCTTTTCCAAGTCTATCCGGGCCAATTCTCAGCGATTTTGACACACAAAACCCAGTTTGCCACGTTCCACCCAGTTCCCACCTGGAAAATCCCGTCTCAGCGAGTGCAGAGCCGGGAAGCACAGGATGAGTGGGAGAGGATGGGGAGTACAAGGCTGGTTTTTCCCCAGTTATCCTCCAATTCCCAATTATTCCTCCCTGGGGTGATGCTCTGCCAAACAGCCACAGTTCTTTTCCCTGGGATTTTCTAGAAATTCAAAATGTCACCGAGTCAAAAGGGGATAATCCACCCAAGGAACAAATCTCCTCCTGCAGAGGTTGTGACCAGAAGCCCTGGGGACACGCAGGTGGCTGAGGGGAGCCCGAAACAGAAACACAGCCCAAGGAGACTCTGCCCAGACACACACATTTAGCAACTGAAACTCAGGTGTGCCCAGCAGCAGCGGCCCCAGAAAACCCCCAAAAGCACCAGAACCACCCAGAGATGTTCAGCTCTGGGTTTGAGGAGCCCTGGGGCTGGCTCTGCTCGGGTGGCACCAGTGTCCAGGTTTTATTGGTGCAGTTGGGCAGAGCAGAGCCAGCCTCACCCTGCTGCCTGCAGCCCTCCTCCTCATCTATCTCTGCAAAACCTTACACAAAACGGGAGTGAAACCAATAGTGCTTTACACAGACAGCCCGTGGGGAGCCAGGTTCATCTTCAACCTGGAGAAAACGGGCACAGGGAACATCTTGGTGCTGCCCCAGACCAGAGCTCCACCTAAACCTCTCGGCAACACTCTCTGGGGAGGGGGCAAGCAAACAAAACCCTCCGAAAGGTGGAGAAAACAAGGCTTGGGAAGCAGAATCCTGGCCCAACCCCACCCCCTGCTTGCCCCCATCACCCCCTCCTCCAGCAAGCCTTGTGTGAGGGCTGCTGATGCAACACAAGAGCTCATTGCATCATGCAGCTGCCTGCTGAGGTGTCTGTGCCAGGAGGAAGAGCTCGGGGTGCAGGTTGTGGGGTCCCTGGACAGCTCTAGGCAGCAAGGTGTGAGGAGAGGGGGGCCAGGATGCCCTGCCAGGAACTGTGGGTCTGGAAGCACTGCCTCAGGACTTCAGGCCCTTGAGAGCCTCCTGAGAGCCCAGGAGGAGCAACCAGCCCATGGAGATTCACCATGTGCTGCTAACACGGAGAGGAACATCTATGGCAGGTGGCAGAAGTCAGGAAGCACTCATGTTGGGACAACAAAATACAAGTCCCAGGTCCTCCCCAGTACCCCCCTCCTTCAGGAAAAGCCCAACTCCTCAGAGCTTGCCTGGGACCTGGCTCGGGACCTGTCATCGACCCCCAGCCCCAGGGAGCCCTTTTTCCAGATGCAGTGGGTCTGCCAACTGCTGGAGGAAAAGGTCAGACCTGCTGCTGCTCTACCTCTTCTCCCCTCCTTCCCCTTGCCTGGACTGGAAGCCCTTGAGGGGCAGGTCAAGCCCTTCATGGTTTGCACAGAACCTAGGGTGAAGGGGGATTCTGATCTTAAAGCCTCAAGTGTTGATATCACGAGTCCAGGGGTCCCTAAGTCTGATTTCTCACAGCTCAGAGCCACAGAAGTGGTGTTGTAACGAGCCAGGGGGTCTCCAAGTCTGATTTCTCAGAGCCAGAGCTCTCTGGACACGTTCTCATGGTGAGATGTCCCCTAGGAGCAGGGCAGTTTTCCACTCAGCAGCTTGCTGAAGACGATGAGCATTAATTCTGCTCTTATCACAGCCCCCTGCCCCCTTCCCCGTTGAGCACTCAGTGCCTGGTTTCAGTCCCCAGCCACACGTGGGTCCTGCCTGGCTAGGCTGGTTATTTTTGGCCACCGTTTGCACACCCCCTTATAGGCAGGGACGGGCTCTGCACTCGTGTTCTTCAAAAGAGGAGGCGGCAGGATGAGGAGCTCCCTGGTGCCGTGCCTGGCCTTGGCCATCTCCCTGGGCCTCGTCCTCGTGGCAGGTAGGTGAGAGCTGAAGAGCACAGACAACTGCTCAGGGTGCCAGGGATGGGGTTTGTGTAATTGGTGGTTAATGAGTTTAATGATCAAGACTCTAACCTCGAGGAGTGGGGCTGCAGTGGTGCTACAGGACCCCCGTGTCCTCCTGCACCACGGAGCTGTGCTCGAACTGCTGCCTTGAGGCTCAAGAAGGGATGACAAGCTGAGGGTTGAAGGTCTTGTGCAGCCATTTCTGAGGGGCTTTCTGCAGCAGCAAACCACAATCACGCCTGAGGGTTTCCTGCAGGACTCTTCAGGCTCCTAAAATCCTCCTGGTAATCCTGCCACATGGCTACGGCCAAATTAATCCTGATTAAACCCTAGTTTAGTGAATTTCTTGATTTGGACTGAGATGAGGGGTGGTTCACAGGTGATAGACACTGCCCGCAGTAGGAGAGTCCAGAGTCATCCTCACCCACCTGGTGGGGCTGGATGAAATGGGTGCTCCAGCAGCATCCCTGCCTTCCTCCAGCTCTTGGGGCTGCACTGCTGTTTGGACCTGTCCTCTTAAAATGAGTGTATTTGGGGCTCTTCCTACCTTAACCCCACTTGGGCCCACAGCAGCACTTGAACAGGGTTTTCTTTAATGCATTTGCAGCTGGATTCTGGTGGGTTTCAGGACAAGCCAATATTGGGAGGTGTTGTATTTATTTAACTACCTTCTCCCCAGAGGGGCTTTACTGGGTGAGACATGCAGGTATTGCTGATAAAACCATCTTTTTAGGAGCTTTGTCGTTTTACTTGAAGAAAAAAAAAGTAACTTTGATGGTTACTGAAGCCAAGAGTATTACACAAGGAATTAAATCCAGGCATTTTGAGAGTACAGCAGAAAAAAATCCCTGCGTAGTCAGAAAATAATAACTTAATGTCATTTTAGAAGATGAACTAAAGCTGCTCCCAAAGGTTTTGGGACAACTCCCAAAGCCACTAGGATCTGGCTTGAATATTGGCTTCGGATGAAGGGCTTGGAATTGCACACCAGATTATCTAGAACAGAGTGACAGACACCAGAGGATGGGCTGTGGGAAGGACAAGGAGCCCCAGATGCTCTCCAGGGCTATGCCAACTGCTGCTCCTAGAAACCAAGAGCTTTGGGCAGGAGGATTAATGAATACAACAGAAAGACAGGAGGTTATGGAGCATGTGTCTGCTTCTGTCCTGGTCCACGCTCTGATAACTCACAGAAACCCAAAGCTGTGAAGTGAAGTGACTCTGACATCCTGATAGATGTGATGAACGTGGATGTTCTCAGCCCATTTCTTCCTGCTCTCCATGGTTCAGCCAAGGAACAAGCAGAGGAGGTGAGGGCCCAGCACTGGGAGCTCCCTGGATAAACCACGTGGGCTGTTTTACCCTCTTTTGACTCAGAGCTTTGATGCTTCTATGACCTGGAGGACACCAGAGCCCTCAAGGAAAGCTGAGATCTGCCCCGTGGGCAAGGGCAGAGATCCTTCTTGAGGAGCCACAAAGAGTCCTGGTGCACACCAGAGGAATGGAGCCATCTCCCAGGAGGGGCCAGGCAGCACTTGAGCCTTGCAGAGGAGCTCTTCCCATGCCTGGGCTCCCTGCTGGAGCAGCTCTCCAGGCTTTCCTCCCAACCCCAGGGGTGCCCATCCTGTGCTTGCAGGTGCCTCGTGGAGCTCTGAGGACAAGGAGTATGTGCTGGTCAACAACAAGTGCCAGTGTGTGACAGTGACCTCCAGGCTGGTCCCCTCCAAGGACAACCCCAAGGAGGAGGTTGTGGAGAGGAACATCCGCATCCTGTAAGTACTGAAGTGGGATGTGGAGGTGGCAGCAGGAGGGGAGGTGCTGCAGGAGGTCCCTTCTCTTGGCATTGCTTCTCGGGGCCTGCCTTTGGACTGCTTCTCCTGGGGGCTGCTTTGGGGGCTATCCTGGAGTTGCTCCTGTTGCTTTGTGGTCTTCTGGCTCACATGGACACATGGGGTGTCTGCCCTTCAGCTACAAAAAGAGGCTGTGTAAGAGGTCCAAGGGCTGGGGCTGCTGCTCCTGGGCTTTGCTACAGAGCAAGGTGAAAATAACCTCAACTCCAATGCCTGAAGAACAAGATGAGGGTGGAGACTTGTCCATAGCAGAGCAGTACCTGACTTCATACGGAGTTCTCACAAGATTTCTTCTCCTCCCTCCTTTGCAGGGTCCCCCTGAAGGCTCGAGAGAACATCTCTGACCCCTTGTCTCCACTCAGAACCACTTTTGTCTACAGAATGACTGACCTGTAAGTCACTTGATGTGCTAGGTTCATCTCCTCAGATCTAACCTTGTTCACAGCAGCTCCAAAATGTGCTTGAAGGCCAGGAGAGAAGGTGAGACAAGGTCACAGAGGAAAGTTTTCCTCCCAGAGCCTTTCGTGTTCTGTTTCAAGAAACTCTCTCCATGATGAATTCAGGTAAAAAGGTCTCATTGCCAGGGAAGGTTGATTTCTGACCCCTGTTCAACTCAGATGTCTCAACTCTCAGTAAATCCCACGTTGCCTGTTTAAACCTTCCCTCTCAGGGCCATGTCCTGCCATGGCAGACAGCACAGAGCACCTGGCTGAGTGAAACCCCCCTGTGAAACCCAGAGAGGCCCCAGGACTCCCCTGCCACACCTGGGTTTCACTGGGGCCATCTTCCCACCCCAACACTCTCCTCCTCCTTCTCTTCCAGCTGCAGAAAATGCGACCCCGTGGAGGTGGAGCTGGGGGGGGAGATTTACCAGGCCCAGCAGAGCAGCTCCTGTGACCAGCCTGAGACCTGCTACACCTACGACAGGGACAAGTGCTACACCAGCACCTTCCCCTTCCGCTACCACGGCGAGGTCAAGCAGCTGGAGGCTGTGCTGACCCCCACCTCCTGCTACTCTGACTAGCCCCATGCCCTGCTGCACTGGCACCTCCTGGCACTCAGCATGTCCACCAGAAATGGAGCTGGGGCACCCTCGGGCACCATTCTGGCTTCAGAGACCCCCGGGGTGGGAGTGCTGGAGGTGTCCAGCATCCCCCTCCTCGTGCTGGTGTCTCTCCGTGCTGACTGTCAAGCCTCAGGCTCTCAACTGGCTTCACACTTCATGGGAAAAATAAACCAGCCACAACTTCACTCCCATCACTGTAGCTTTGTTAGTGAAACCTTCAATAAAGTCATTTTCTGCAGCCGTCTGTGTGTTCCATTGCAGTTCAGGAAGAGCTCAGAAAGCCAAGTCTGTCCTCATCTTAATTCCCCTTCCCAGAGAAGCAGCTCCCCCTAATTAACTGTTGATACTTCCCAGGCACAGGCTCCTGAAATCCCAGGAGGGAAATATGATGATGCACTTGCAGAAACTGACAGATGGGGGCTGAACTGGGGTAGGATTTTAGGACCCGCTGATTCCGTGCAGAATGGGAGGGTAAAAATCCCAACACGGTTTAAATCCCTCCTGAATTGCAACCCAGAGCTCAGAATTTGACCTCCCCACTGAAAAAAGGGCCCTGAAGGCAGGTGTGTCAGGGGCTAGTCCCTGGGGGGTCTGTCCCCAAGTAAAACCAACCTTGTGGGGGATGAATTTGGAAGAGCAAGATGATTCAAGAGGCTCGAGACACAAACTCTTCAGAGATCACATCAGTTACTGAAAATTCACTGAGAAAATGTATTTTTTCCACCCTCCTTCATCCAAAAAGCTGCAGAGAGACTCCTGCCACGTCTGCTCAGGAGGCAGGACTCCAAGCACAGATTTAGGCACACCAGGGTCCTTCAAGCCCCTCTGAGGGCTCCCAGGGGCTGCTCCTGACACCAAAAGCCACACAACTTAAGAGCCACTTGAACAGAAGCACCAGAACAAGCATTTGTTACTCACAGCACCTGGGAAGTCAAGAGAAATCTCTGTTGGGCTGGGCAAGGAAGGACCAGGAGCTGCTTGCTTCTTACATATATTTAACTTATACATCAACTATGCCCTGAGAAATTCTTCTAAAGGTTATGATAAAGTTCTTATAGTAAGTTATTGAGATACTTATTCCACATTTAAAGACATAAAAATGAAACTTCCCTATAACCCAACACCACCAACACTCGTGTTCATGAAATGTGACCAACAATAAAGGGAATTCCTTTTAAAAACCAGTTTTTCACTTTGGATTAAACACAAACCATGAAAACCTTCAGTGCATAAAGTTCAGAAAAAAAAGCTCAAGTGGAACCAGAACACACACAGCTCAGAAAACAACTTCAATTAAAAGAAGCAATTGAATTTTACCCTCCTGGAGTACTACCAGGTGGTTCTTCTAACACAATTTCTTACTTAGTATTTTCATTAAACAATCTTACTTACAAGCAAACACATAATATGCTCCAGAGTTTCCTTCCCTGAAATAAAAATATACTAAAACCTGTGATTTTTTTTCTTGAAATAAATACCCAGTTCTACACAGAATCTTCCCAACTACCATCCAAAAGGGAAATGGGGCTTTGCCCCCTGGATTTAAGCCTTGCTGGGTGGGTGGGGTGGGGGCTCCCAGCCCAATGAGAGCCCAGGAGGGCAGGGCTGGGGGTACAAAACCCCCCCTGGGGCACCTCTCTCCTTCTTTCCTTTTCCTGGGAGTAGTTGGTGGTGGGTTTGTTTTCCCTTGAGTAGGCTTATTGCATTTGTTTTTGATTTTATGTTGCCTAAAAACCAAGTAGAGGCTTTAGAGAAGCTGGGGGATGTTTGCTCAGGGTAAGTCTGTGTGTGGGTGTTGAGCTACCAAGTTGTAGGCTTGGGTTTTTAGTCTTAGCTGGGATATTCCCTCCAACAGTAAAATAAAATCTTGTAGTAAGCAAAGTCTTGGTTAATTCCAAATGAGAAGCAATATTCATAGTTTCTCCTCCAATAAAATTATCTCTAACTCTTAATTTGATTTTTGTGCTCAGTATCTGTCTGTACTGAAGAGTAATTCTTGGGTAGAACTTCCTTAGTAACAACTTCTAAGTAAAAAAAAGACTGTGTGGAGTAAGGTAAATTCCTGTTGTACACCATAAGTGCTTCTGGCCCTTCAGAACTAGTTTTGGAGTATAAATACATGGTGGGAAATATCTCTATAGTCTTTTTTTTCCTTTTCTTTCAAGAAAACTACAGGAGACTTTTTATCATGGCCATTCAATAAAATATTTCTTCTTGTTTTCTGCTCTATGTTGCTGGTTTTGACTGCAATTCAAGGTAAGAGAATTTTGTGTTGGTAGCACTAATCCAGTGTTGTATTTACTTCTGTTTTATGAAGCTGGAACTTGGTTGAAGAAACACGTAAAGAATGAACCCTTTATCCCTGGTTCTAAAAGCTGTTGTTGCAGGTAATGATCTCTAGTGCAAGTTCATGAGGTGCTTTCCTCCTTCCCCCCTCACTTATTGGTGCTTAATTAGCTCCTCACCCCTGTGTAATTGGATTAATTGGCCAATAGGAGCATTGCTTCTGTGAGGAGACCCAGGGATGCAGAGCTGGTGCAGGGGGAGATAACATATAAACCAAGTAAGTCTGTTTAATAAAGGAACTATAATTCTAAAGCACGTGTGTTCAAAAGCATTTGTGGTGTGGTTTTCTGCATGTACCTGGGGGTGAGGTCGTCAGGCACCAATGGAGAGCAAGGCCTGGGATTCATTAGCTCTGTTTGCTGGAACAAGAGGAGCTCTGGAGGGTTTCTTTTCTCCTGAGGAAGGATAAGAAATGGGTTTGTTTTCTAGCAGCAGCACTACCTGTAAAGATACTGAGGTGACGTGAGTACAGGCATGACTTCTTCCAATGCATCCATTGGGTAAGAGGTGTTGGACATGGTGGTAGTTCCAGAAAAGAAGCCCTTGAAGAGTGGGCTTTGGAAGCTGCTGCCTTTTAGCTCTGGTAGAAGTGATAAAGCACTAACAGGTCCTCATGTTTTGTCATTTAATAGTTGTTTTTTTAGTTGGGAGGCTTGTGGGAAACTCCATGTTAGATCCTTGATATGCTGAATGGGACTTGCCAATACCTAGCATAGAACTTCTTTTATCATCTCAGTACAATGATGAAGCAAACAGCTTAGCAGAGACACTATTGACCAGCAGTTCTAGGCAGGGAGAAGCCCTCCTGAGGGCTTTCTTCATCAATTTTGGGGCTTCTTGTGGTTTTTGATTCTCCCGGGCTCACTCGAAGAGTTTGCTTTGCGTCCCAAAGATCAGCTCTGGGCTGCCAGAGCCCTGGGGGCTGCAGCTGGCAGTGGGGAGGGCAAACCCCCCCGGGCTGCGGCTGGAGCGGCGGGACTGACCCTCACCCTGCCAGGGAGGAGGAGGAGGAGGTGGCAGCGAGAAGCTGCTTCCCCTTGGAGAGCAGCCGCCTGAGCCGGGTCCGCCGCGCCGCAAGGGGGCGCTGGGCGGAGAACGGAGCGCGCAATGAAGTTTGTCCCTCGGCGGCGGCGGTCCAAGATGGCGGCGCCCAGCTGGTGACTCACGTGTTGCGGGCGGGGCGGCGGCGGCACCGGTACCGGAGCGGAGGCAGCATGTCGGGCCGCCAGGGAAACAAGCTGCCCAGCAACCTGCCGCAGCTGCAGAACCTCATCAAGCGGGACCCCACCTCCTACACCGAGGAGGTAACGGGGCCGGGGGGGGCGGCGGCGGCGCGTACCGGGGGGTGCTCGGGGAGCCCGGGCCGGGCTGCGGGTGCCGGTCGCCCCGCTCGGCAGCCGCCGCTCTGCTGTGTTGGCAGTTCCTCCAGCAGTACCACCACTACCAGTCCCATGTGGAGATCTTCAGCTTCCAGCCGGACAAGCCCAGTAAGGAGCTGGCGGAGCTGGTGATGTTCCTGGCGCAGGTACGGGGGGGATTCGCCTCTCCCGGGGAGTGCGGTGGGAGCCCGCGGCTTCCCCCGGGGGCTGCAGCTCTGTCTCCCTCCAGGTCGCCCACTGCTACCCGGAGGAGATGAGCAGCTTCCCGCAGCAGCTGAAGGAGCTGCTCTCCTACCACCACACGGTGCTGGACGCCGACCTGCGCATGGTGAGAGCCCCGGGGCTGGAGCAGCCCCGTCCCCGGGCTTGGTTACGGGAGCTCGGGGGCTGCTCCTTGGGTCGGTAGTCGACATGAAGCACATCAAGAAACCTTGGGTTTGATTCTGTTTCTGCTACAGACCTTCTGCAAGGCTTTGATCCTGCTGAGGAACAAGAACCTGATAACCCCCACGAGTCTGCTGGAGCTCTTCTTCCAGCTCCTGCGCTGCCACGACAAGCTCCTGAGGAAGGTGAGCAGAAAACCAGCACAAAACCAGCCTGAGCTTCCAGGGAGTTTGGAGCAACCTGCTGGAGCTGGGCTGCTCAGCCCAGGTGGAAACCACCCTGGTGCTGGATCCTGAGAGCTTTGGGGTGGAAGGAGTAAACCCAAAGCAGCTGGGAGGTCAAGCTGCATTTCAGGGCTGTGCCATGGAAGTGAAAAGGGGTTTTCTCTCCCCAAAGTGCTGACCTGGCAGTTAGAACATGCCTGAGTGGAGCTGGGCTGGGGTCCTGAGGTAACACTTGATGCTCTTCATTCTCCTGCCTTACTGCTGCTTCTCAAACCCATCAAACCCAAGCCCCTGTGGGGCTTTACGGGGTGACTGGTTTTCCCAGCTGGCTCAGGAGCTCTCAGTGGTGCTCAGGCTGTTCTCCCATGTCAGTAGTGGGGTTTGGGGGAGCAGTAAAGTCTGTGCCTGGTCCCAGAGCTGCCTCTGTCCATCTCTCCTGCCAGACTCTCTACACCCACATCGTGTCCGACATCAAGAATGTCAATGCCAAGCACAAGAACAACAAAGTCAACACTGTAAGTGTCACCTTCCGGGTCCCCTTCTGTTCCACCTCTGCCTCTGCTGGAGGACCTCTGGTATTAAAGATGCCCTCACTTTTCCCTCAGACCCTGCAGAACTTCATGTACACCATGCTGAGGGACAGCAACCCCACTGCTGCCAAGATCTCCCTGGATGTGATGATAGAGCTCTACAGGAGGAACATCTGGTGGGTGTGGGGGGCTCCATGGTGGGCAGCCATCCTGACATGACGCCTGTCATGCAGGGGACAGGCATTGAAAGATGGATCTTCTGTTCCAGTGGGGCTCTGCTCTGAGGAACAGGGTTTAGTTGGGGAGAAATTGTCTTGTATCAAGACTGAGAGTTATTGAAAGGGAATAAGGGATATTGTAGTTAAATGGTATGAACATGGTGTGTTGTTTTGGAAGCTGAGTATCCACAATTGTCCAGCTGCTTTTCTCTACCACTTAGAATGCTGAATGGATTTCTTTTTTACCAAGTAGAGGGGGTTTTTTACCAATAGCAAAACTTCTGTGCTTCATTCCCGGAGCTTGTTCTCAATCCCCTCAATGTGAACTAGATGGAACCCAAGTGTCTGATTTAGATGGAGCTACTTCTGCTAAAGGAAGTAACAGGAGCTTAACTTTGTTTGCCAATCTCCTTGAGGGACTTGAGTGAAGGTTCCTGCTTCTGAAGAGCCACATTTCATGAGACTTAACTTCCCGAGAATAACTTGGATAAAAGGTGATGTTCTGTCCTGTTGCAGGAATGATGCCAAGACAGTCAATGTCATCACAACTGGCTGCTTCTCCAAAGTGACCAAGGTGAGGACAGAACCACAGCCATTAGATGGCTGCTTTCTCCTCATACCCATGCCCAGAAAAATGGGGAGAGTTATTTGCTGACCTGAGCCATGGATGTTCTAAATACTCATGTCCCATCCTACATACACTTACTCTGCTTTCCAGGTGCTAGTTGCTAGTCTGAAGTTCTTCCTTGGGAAAGATGAAGATGAGAAACAAGACAGTGACTCGGACTCTGAGGTGGGTGTTGTGAGGAGATCTTCTCCTCCTGGCTCTTCAGACTCTTACCAGGTGTCACCCTGGTGACCCTGGCTCTGCCAATCTGCTGCTGGGCCAGTTGTCCATCTCCTTGCCTCACAAAGCTGGGTGGTTCTGGCAGCTGGCCCCAGCTGATGGCAGCTTGCCTTGGTCTGTCTAATTAGAGGAAGGTTTGTTCATATCTAATACATGATCCTGAAAAATGCTGCTTTTTGATTGCTATCTGGAGCCTGGTGTCACCTGTTGCCCTTGCTTGCTTCCTGCAGGATGATGCTCCCACAGCCAGGGACCTGATGCTGAGGTATGCCACTAACAAGAAGAGCACCAAGCGCAAGAAGAAGCTGGAGAAGGCCATGAAGGTCCTCAAGGTGAGGAGGGGGGTGCTTGACTTAGCAGCCTTGCAGCTTGATCCTGCAAGTGCAGAAATCCTGTGGCCCCTCCGACTTTGCTACCTCAGGGATACTTCACTTGTACTCTTCACCTGACTTGTTAAACCCAAGAGTCTTTTCGAAGAATGATAAATGGAGTTTGACCCTTGGAGTTTGGTCATAGAAAGACCCAAATGCCTCTCTTGGTTTTTGCCATGCAGAAACAGAAGAAGAAGAACAAGCCAGAGGTGTTCAACTTCTCTGCTATTCACTTGATCCATGATCCCCAAGGTAGGCACACGGGGGGCTTTCTCTGCTCAGGTCGTGTTGGGATCCATGTGACAAGTGCTACTTGGGTGCTTCACCCCAGAGTTCCATGGCCCATCCAAGTGAGGTCACTCCTGATGTGCTGCTTGTAGGGGAACTCTTGTAGATAGTCAGACAAGGAGGGGCAAGATTACATCAGCTGATCAGGGGGTGCCTTTCTCCCTCTTGCCATCATTGGCTGAACAGGGAGTAGTCTATCTACTGGTGCTTCTTGAGCTTACCCCCTTCATGGATTTCTATTCCTAGTTTGTCTAATACCACTTGGTCTGATCTTGGGAACTTCTGGAGTATCTGACAAGAACAACGTGTTGGGCAAAGTGGGTTTAAGAAACCTAACCCAAACTGACTGCCTTTTCTAAATCTAATCCCAGCACAGTTCTGCTTTGTGCTCTTCAAGTCTACCCTAAATCTATTATTGCTTCTTCTAGACTTTGCAGAGAAACTGCTGAAGCAGCTGGAGAACTGTAAGGAGAGATTTGAAGTGAAGATGATGCTGATGGACCTCATCTCTAGGCTAGTTGGGATCCACGAGGTACACAGTGCTGATTTGATACTGGGGTGGTGGTGGGCAGCCTGGGCTGGGGGAGGGTGCTCTGGTCTTGGGCCTGTCCACCATGGAGGACTGATTGCCTCAGTGTATCAGGCTGTGAAGGTGGCCCTGAGTTCAAGGATGAGAAGCTCATCTGTTCAACTTCTTCCCTGCAGCTTTTCCTCTTCAATTTCTACCCCTTCATTCAGAGGTTCCTCCAGCCCCACCAGAGAGGTAAGCGGCTCTTGGCAGATGCCCCAGGCAGCTCCCAGGGGTGGTGCTGCCAAGGGACAGGTACCAGCTCTGTCCAGGGGGTGGGTGAAGGAAGCAGAAGGCCCAGACAAAGCCCTCTGGGCTCCTGTGGAAGCTGTGTGCACTCAGTGCTCCTGCCCGAGCCCTTCAGCAGCCCCAGCCATGGAATAAACCCCATCTCCTGAGTCCTCAGCTCCTTGCAGGTCCTCACCAGTTGAGCAAAGCATCACTGCCTTTTGCTGCTTGGTTGTACTGGTCTTCCACTCTGGTCCTGGAGTGTTGAGGGCCTGCACTGCTGCTGGGGAGGAGACCAGATGAGCTCCTAATGCTTGGTGGAAGAGGAGAAAGAGTTGTCCCAACTATCTCCAGACTGAGCAGCTCCTTGAGCTTTGTGGTGGATCTGTTCACTGGCCAGAGAAAGCTGCAGCAAGAGCCTTGAACATATTTGTCCTGCTTTTATTTCCTTCCAGAAGTGACCAGGATTCTGCTGTTTGCTGCCCAGGCTTCACACCAGCTGGTGCCACCTGAGGTCAGTGCTCCACCTGCCTTGGGGGGTGGTGAAAATGGAGAGTGGTGTGGGGAGGGGGGAAAGGGAATCTGCTCAGACCCTTTGCCTTAAAGCTTCAGTTACCCTCTGCCAGTTTAACTATTTTACTCCACATGCATTAAGCTTATTGAACCTTTCCTTTCATTTTCAGATCATCCAGTCAGTGCTAATGACCATTGCCAACAACTTTGTCACTGACAAGAACTCTGGGGAGGTGATGACTGTAGGGTGAGTACAGAACCTTGCAGAACTGCTCAACTCTCAAGGTAGAAAAACACCTTTTCTAAACCACTTGAAGCTTATTCCTGTCGTTTGTACTGCACTTTGAGAACCTGCTTGATGAAAGGAGCTAGGACAGGATCTCAGCATCAATGTGCCTTGTTTTTGTTGTTTTCAGTTCCCCAGAAGGAGGGGTTTCTGTGCTTAGTCCCATGGCTCTTCTGGATTTCTTTCTAGAAGATTTTTTTTCTTTTGCTTTCCTGTTCAGTCTGTTTTTGTGTAGCCAAGTTGTGAATATGTTGGAGTTAATTCTTTTCCTCTGGCTGTGGTTTTAATCCGGGTATTTGGTGTATTAAGTGTGTGAATGAAGGTGGTTGAAAAGGGGACTCGTGTGAGCCCACGTACTTGTGTTAGACTGTCCTCAGCCTGCTTGTGGTTTACTCTACAATTAGTTACTGATTTTTTCTTTTTTTTCTTGGCCTGGTCATAGTTTAAGTGCTTTTTGTGTCTGCCAGAACGTAGACTTCAGTTGCAGAATCCTAAGGCTTAGGAACAGACAAAATAGGAGCTGGGGAGTAGAACAAGGGCCAAAGATGGAGGGCTCTGGAGAACTGTGGCACAGAGAGCTCCTTGGTTAAATGTTGTGTAAATGCTGTATCAGGTACTTCATGTTCCCCATAATTAGTTGATTACTGGGCCAGTGGGAGCCTCTCAGAGCTGCAGTGTTCAGAAAACAACTTCCAATGTTTCAGAATCAATGCAATCAAAGAAATCACTGCAAGGTGTCCCTTAGCCATGACTGAGGACCTGCTCCAAGACCTTGTGCAGTACAAGACTCATAAAAATAAAAGTAAGTTGATGAGATGACTTTTCTCCTGTATTTAGTCCTCCATTGCTAACTTAACAATAGCCATGTCTTCATGGTTATGGGGGCCGAGAGGTGGTGCCTCCAATGCTGGTTGTATTTCTCTGTATTTTGGGTGTTGATACATCTCAATACTGATGACCTGAGTGGGCTTTCAGTTTGCTCAGAGTTGTGCTGTTCTGCACCTGTTCCTGACTCCTTTTGTTCTGGGTAGATGTGATGATGTCTGCCAGAACTCTGATCCACCTCTTCCGCTCCCTCAACCCCGAGATGCTGCAGAAGAAGTTCAGGGTGAGTGTCTGAGGTGCACTCAACTCTAAGGCAGAAAAGATGGCACCTGGTCTCAGCCTTCTGAGTGAGGTGGAATCACACCTGCCTCCTTGCCCTGCCTGTTTCTTGCTGTCTTCTGATGTGGTGTGCTCTGATTTCAACATTTCCTTAATTGAGATTTATCCAATTCCTTGACAAGAAGGCTTGTGCTACAGAAGCTCCATTCTATTCCTAGGCTTTGTTCAATGTTCTAGTTAATTAAGGGCTTCTATTTCATCAGGCAGAAACCACCTTTTTGCACATGCACTCTGCTCTCCCTCCACTTTTTTTAATGGTCTTGTGGGCATGAAAACAGCAGCCTGCTTAATGTGTGTGTTGATTGGCAGGGTAAGCCCACTGAGGCCTCCCTGGAAGCCAGGATCCACGAGTATGGAGAGCTGGATGCCAAAGACTACATCCCAGGAGCTGAAGTGCTGGATGTGGAGAGTCAGAAGGAAGAGGGGGGAGCCCAAGAGGAAGGTTGGTTCTTTTCTTTCCTGCTTCTATTTTGAGCATAGCTGTCACCAAGATCTGACTTGGCCATGAAGCTTGGTGGTTGTGCAGTTGGTGTGCTGCTGGCTCAGGCTGCATGGCTTGCAGGTGTCTGTTCATGAGGAAGCACTGATAATATCCTGAAGTGCAGTTTATCTGGTGGTGCTTGTTCCTTTGTGTTGCTGAAACGCTGTTGAACTCCCTGTGTAAATGCTCCACACAACCCAAGGCTCAAGCAGGTGAGCAGCACCTGTACTGACAGCTCTGTGCACTTCTTCCCCTGAGCAGATGGATGGGAAAGTGCCAGTCTGAGTGGGGAAGAAGGTGATGAAGATGGAGAATGGATTGATGTGCATCACTCCTCAGATGAGGAGCAGCAACAAGTAGTGAGTTCTCCATCTTTTCTACCCCAAGTACAACTGAGTATTGTTAACAGCAGACCAGATTTTTTTTTGCTTGGTCCTCTGATGTGGCTGCTGCTGAATAATTCTGCAGGGCTGTGGGGTCACTTGACCAGGATCAGGGAGGTTTGAAGTACTGTTGATCACCTGGGCTGAAGTAGGTGTGTGGTTAGGGGAGGGGCTCAATTCCTTCCAAGCTGTGAGATGCACTCACCCTGAAATAAGGAGTGGATGTACTTGTTTGATCTCATCCTATGTGTTGGACACAAGACAACAAAGAGCCCTCGTGCTGGCAGCAGCATTGCCCAAGGATGCTGCCCCTGCGTAGACATGGGGGAGACCAGGGTTATGGATTGCAGCACAGGAGTGGCTGGCAAAGCTCTGGGTGACTCCTGTACCTCTCTCCAAAGGCAGAGAAGGTGAAGAGCATGCCCCTGGAGGAGAGGAAAGCCAAAGCTGCAGCAGTCAGCACAAGCAGGCTGCTCACACAGGAGGAGTTCCGCAGGATACGCCTTGCCCAGCTCGCCAAAGAAGTGAACTCTGCACCTGGCAAAGCTGCCAAGAGGAAAAATATTGAAATAGATGATGAAGAGGAGGAGGAGGGCAGGTAGGGCCTTGCAGAGACACAGGGTCAAGAGGGCATCTTGTTCTTGTCTCACAAAGCTGTGTGTGATGGCTTTGGTTACGTTCTCTGTGCAGGGGAGAGCTGCTGTCCCTCAGAGACATTGAACATCTGCATAAGAAGCCCAAATCAGACAAGGAGACCAGACTGGCAACTGCAATGGTGAGGAGAGAGGGGCTGCTGCATGTCTTGTCCTCCAGGAGGTGGTGGGGTAGCACCTGTGAGATGGGTGCCCAGCTCCCAGCTGTGTTCTGAGACAAGCTTTGGGGAGTCTTGCTGCTGTTGCATCTTGACTGTAGCAAACAAACAGCCTCTTGCTGGTCACAGGTGACAATGGAATTGGATGCACCCAATTCTTACTGTAACTTGAATACAGCCAGCGTGGAAGGAGGTGTGTGACACAAAGTCCTCCTGAACCTGGGCTGATGGTTAGTGCCATGGAAGCAGTCACCCTGGCAGCTGCTGTGAGCTGGCAGGAAAGGAAAAGGACCTCTTGTTCCTCTCTGATGTTTATTACAGGCTGGGAAAACAGACAGGAAGGAATTTGTCAAGAAGAAAACAAGAATTAACCCCTTTGCCAGCTCTTCCAACAAAGAGAAGCAGAAGAACAAGAACTTCATGATGATGAGATACAGCCATAACGTCCGGACCAAAACCAAGCGTTCCTTCAGGGAGAAACAGGTAAGAGCTCACCTTCCAAAGGGATGGGACAGGCAGGAAAGCAGATATAATGCAGGCCAGGTGTCACCTTGTGCCCCAAGCTGCTGCTGCTTACTCTGCTGGTTTAATAACAGGAAAGAACTGTGCTGGGGAGGTGGCCTCCCTTGATGGATGCCCCTCAGCTGAGCTGTGGGTGTGCTGGCTGTTGCTAGAGCACTGTTTGTAGGCATAGTGCCTTGCCCTGCTGTGTCTCACCTTGGCAGGGGAAAATCCCTTACCCAACCTGGCAGGTGGCCAGCACAGTTGTATAGGGTGTTAAAAAACTCCTTTGAATGTGTTGCAAGACAAACTCACAGAAAAATCCAATTACAGAGGGATCTTGCTCCTGTGTGGGGTTCATTTGTTTTCTCTCCAGGTTCTGTCCTGTGCTAGAGTGAATTCAGATGCTGCTTTTACATGCCCTTGGGGTTGTTTCCAGGATCATATTGTTAGGATAATGTGTGTTTGTCTGCAGTGAGACTGTTTCAGAGAGAACATCTTAATCTTCCTGTTGAACATGAAGACTTGGACTCATGTCCTCTGTAGACTTTCTATTTGCTCTCACTCTAGCTCACCCCAGATAAGGCTGACCACATCACCCCAGCTCTCAACACACACAAATGTCACCAATGAACAATCCAGGCACTTTCAGGAACCTGCTGTTGACAGCGGTTAAAAAGATCCTTACACTTGGCTCATGGCTTTCTAGGAAGTCATCTGGAGTGGACTCAAGCCTTACTCTCAGTGTTTCAAGTTTAAATGTAACAGTGAACATTTACCATACTTTTTTTCACTAAAATTAGACCCCAGCATTAGTTCTGTGGACTATGACTTAAAAATCAGGGTGGGTTGGAGCACTGTAGCTGTAGGATACTGTGCTCTGCCCTTTTTGGTGCTAGGATGAAATAAGTTGTCTGAGATCCCCTTACCAACAAAACCATGTCTGAAATACGCACCAAAACATGTTCAGAGTGATATGTCAAGAAGTTAGCCTCCCTCTTTACCCCTTGGAAAAAAGTTCTGTAATAACTTGTTACAAAATGCCATTTAATCCTACTTACCTTTCAGGTGGACTGCAGTTTTCCTTCTCTTAACTGAATATCAATCAGTGGAACTACAGTTTTACTCTGTCATTACATAGGATTCTCTAATGATGCGCTGAAACACTTTTTGAGGCCCAACTCTTTAATTGTACTGTGTAGTTAAGCTAAATAACCCTGGCACTTTGGCCACTGTGGCTGTCACCATTTCCCAGCCGTAGCTGATAAACCATTAGTGTGTTTTCCCGAGGTTGAAGAAATGGAGGAGTGCTGTTGGTGTGCTAGTGCTGTTGTCTCCTTACCTGAACATTCCCCTCTTGTCTCATATCCAGCTGGCTCTTCGAGATGCACTTCTGAAAAAGAGGAAACGGCTGCTGAAATAACCCAACAGTGATGGAGAGAAGAACTTCGTGTCCCTTCAAGAAATAGCCCTAGAAATGCACATTAGGACGGCACCACCCTCCCCAGAGGACAAAAAGACTGAGGTGCCTTCAGGAGCTCTGTTTCGCTCAGAACTACATCTCTTGGACATGACATCCACAGGGCGGATGGAGGAGGCCTTAATCCTGGCTGGATTTTAAACTTANCCCTCCGGGGGCGGCCCCCCTGCGCTGCAACGTGAGCCTGGACAGCCCCGCTGAGGAGCGCTGGCTGCCGGTGCTGCGGCACTTCGATCCCGCCTTCCTGCGCGCCGCCGTCGCTCGGGTCATCGAGTGAGTGCGGGGCCGGGGGGGACCCTCCCGGGNTGCTTTTACATGCCCTTGGGGTTGTTTCCAGGATCATATTGTTAGGATAATGTGTGTTTGTCTGCAGTGAGACTGTTTCAGAGAGAACATCTTAATCTTCCTGTTGAACATGAAGACTTGGACTCATGTCCTCTGTAGACTTTCTATTTGCTCTCACTCTAGCTCACCCCAGATAAGGCTGACCACATCACCCCAGCTCTCAACACACACAAATGTCACCAATGAACAATCCAGGCACTTTCAGGAACCTGCTGTTGACAGCGGTTAAAAAGATCCTTACACTTGGCTCATGGCTTTCTAGGAAGTCATCTGGAGTGGACTCAAGCCTTACTCTCAGTGTTTCAAGTTTAAATGTAACAGTGAACATTTACCATACTTTTTTTCACTAAAATTAGACCCCAGCATTAGTTCTGTGGACTATGACTTAAAAATCAGGGTGGGTTGGAGCACTGTAGCTGTAGGATACTGTGCTCTGCCCTTTTTGGTGCTAGGATGAAATAAGTTGTCTGAGATCCCCTTACCAACAAAACCATGTCTGAAATACGCACCAAAACATGTTCAGAGTGATATGTCAAGAAGTTAGCCTCCCTCTTTACCCCTTGGAAAAAAGTTCTGTAATAACTTGTTACAAAATGCCATTTAATCCTACTTACCTTTCAGGTGGACTGCAGTTTTCCTTCTCTTAACTGAATATCAATCAGTGGAACTACAGTTTTACTCTGTCATTACATAGGATTCTCTAATGATGCGCTGAAACACTTTTTGAGGCCCAACTCTTTAATTGTACTGTGTAGCTAAGCTGAATAACCCTGGCACTTTGGCCACTGTGGCTGTCACCATTTCCCAGCCGTAGCTGATAAACCATTAGTGTGTTTTCCTGAGGTTGAAGAAATGGAGGAGTGCTGTTGGTGTGCTAGTGCTGTTGTCTCCTTACCTGAACATTCCCCTCTTGTCTCATATCCAGCTGGCTCTTCGAGATGCACTTCTGAAAAAGAGGAAACGGCTGCTGAAATAACCCAACAGTGATGGAGAGAAGAACTTCGTGTCCCTTCAAGAAATAGCCCTAGAAATGCACATTAGGACGGCACCACCCTCCCCAGAGGACAAAAAGACTGAGGTGCCTTCAGGAGCTCTGTTTCGCTCAGAACTACATCTCTTGGACATGACATCCACAGGGTGGATGGAGGAGGCCTTAATCCTGGCTGGATTTTAAACTTATTTATGAGCATTCTAGGGAAGAAGAATCTCTTTGACTGAATAGAGCTTGTAACTGGTTTTGTATGTGCATTCAAACATACTGTAAGAATATTTTACTTAAATTAATGAATAATTAGAGTATTCTGGTTCAGTCCATATGTTATGTGTATTATGTTTGCGTCTATTATGCATGTGGGGTTTAGAGTAAGTAATTTAAGTCTGTTTTTAGCTGTTCAATAGACCCCAATTGGTAAGTTGAAGGAAACAGTGAAAGGGAAGATGGGTTTTGCTATGGCTGAAGGAGAAAACCCCCATCAGTGATTCCTTACGTGAAGGCTTGAACTCCTCCTTCACCCTTGCCCTCCGCCGGCACCCTTCCCGCTGTCCCAGCCCGTCCCCGGGGCCAGGCCGCGACGGGCCTGTCACGCCTGAGGCCGAGGGGGCGTTCCCCCCCCGGTAGCGCCGCCGCCGCTGCCTCCCGGCCCGGCCCTGCCCCCGGGGCCGCCCGCAGCGCCATGGGGCGGGGGTCCCGGCGCTGGGGGCCGCTGG